>JACCEG010000092.1:314181-349903 GCA_014065205.1 Tuber brumale | reverse complement strand
GTGTTCCCAGCCGTCTGAAGCATGGGAAGCGAGCGGTCGCCGACCGTGTGGAGGGGCCTCGCTAAGCGAGGAAGGGGGCGAGAACGGGCAGCAGAAAGGCAGTACCGGAACTCAAAGGAAGGAATGCCTCGACGCGTAAAAGAGCAGAAGAAGGCAGTTAGGTGTGGAGGGAGATGGCCGTCACTCCTTGGCAGAAGCCATCGTGGGAGGAGAGGGGTGGTGGATGGTTCGTGAGTACCTAGCGTTGAGGGTTGATTTCAATCGCCGGGTGTGTAGAGGAGACGGAGGATGCCCTATCTACTTGGCCCTAATGGCCTCCTTATATAGTTGCCCTTAACGTCCTTGTGACTCACTCCTTGTGTCTCACACCACATCTGACTCACAACTGCGACTAACATCATGAACTAGTCATATGACCAAAGTGGTCACATGCGCAAAACCCTTGACCTCTAAATCAGGTCATTTGCGAAATATAACATAACATTATAATGAAGTCATATGACCAAAGTGGTCACTTGCACGGTACCCATGACCTCTAATGATGTCATGTATGAAACATAACATCCCTATGACTCATAACTATGAGTCCTGTGAAACCTTTTTCTAGCTAAGCGACATTCGTGACAAAGGATCCCTTTTGCTCAAGATCCCACAGCTTCCAGATCTTTCCCGTATCCTGAACGTAGCCTAATATCAGCGATTTCATTGATCTTGGTCCAAACATCCACAGAGTAGGTTGTGCTTCAGGGATGAGCTTTAACGCCAGGTAGCCCTAGCGGCGAATGTGTGTGAGAGAAGGCTTATTACCATTTAGTACTTCATAAGGCTCCTTATTCCCAGGCACTCGTGTAGGTGAATGTGTATGTAGACATGGAGCTGTATTAATAGCCTCACCATATAGCTCTGGATGAAGCTTTGAATCCAAGAGCAAACTCCTGCCCTTTGTTGCTATCGTCCTTGTCTTGCATGCACACAGTCCATTCTTATGTTAGGTGTAAGGAGAAGCCAGTTCGAAAGAGACCCCAGATGCGCGAAGGATTCTGCGAAAGAACTTGTTTCAGTATTCGCCACAGCCATTATCACATCTGAACCTTGTGACTCAGTATTGAGGAAACTGCCTCTCAATTTGCTTAATGAACTCTGGAAAGCATCCAGTGACTTCCATCGCTTCCTCACTTCTCCAAAAGTACACAGAAGTGTAGCGCGTATATTCAACAATATAAAGTATACAGTAGGCAGCTGCAGAGCAAGAGGGAGTAGACATAGGTCCTGCGGTGTCATAGTGGATAAGCTCATAAGGGCAAGTAGTTCGTGGAACTGGCTGTCGAATAATCCTACGCTGCTGCTTTGCTTGTATATATATGATACAAGAAGTGATGTTATTTTCATTAGCTTCTGATATCTTTGGAAAAGAGTCATCTGAAGCAATCTTCATAGACTGAAGGTTTGAATGAGCAAGGCGGCAGTGCCAAAGCTTCCAAGATTATCTAGAGATACTGGAGCCAGACTTTACAAGAACAGCATGCAAAGTATGTATTGTGATAGGTGATCCACAGAGCCGCCAAAGTCCATCCTGAAGAATTGCTAGTGGGTTTGGAATTTTGAGCTTGCCCTGAATTTCACACATAGAGGACAGGAAGGTGATCGTCTATTTTTGGCATAGGCAAGCAACCGAGATAAGATAATATCTTAACTTGGGAACATAGAGTCCTTCAATTTCCACAACCGCTACAGATTCTGACCTAAGCTGAACTGTCCTACGAGCAATTGGATACAGTTTAGTTCCATCACCAATGTAAACAGGAATTGGGGCCAGAAGGGTGTGGAGGTGGCGAAAAGCTCTGCGATCTGGGGTAAGCTTATCCGATGCTCCATTGTCGATAATCCACTTCGCTTTCTCAAGTGGCATATTTGCTGTAGTAGTGGTAAGGGCATTCACAGAAATGTAGAATGCCAGGGGTGCCGGTTTAGCATCGCTTCCTTGGTTGTAGTTTGATGCTACCTGTTGCCTGCTGCTGCCTCTAGTGGTGTGAATACTCTGTCTCCTTCACTCAGCTCTTTGCTTGGTGTAGCAATTTTCTTCCCTGTGGCCTTTCCTTATACAGTAGTTATAGATTGACGCATGTTCACTGTCTCGTGTACTGTTTTCTCTGGGTCGGAAGTTACAATTCCAGTAACTTCCACAAAGAAAAGAACAACCATGCTGATTACTTCTCCATGAACTATTGTGAAGATTTCCACGATGGCGGGTATTAGAGGAATCATCAAGGAGAGCAGTTGTATAGGCTCAGGCAGTGTTTTATCCCGTGACATCATCTTTCCTTTCTCGGATAGCTAGTTCCTTTGTAGAATTGCATCTACAAGGTGATCGGTATCGATATTGGACTCAGACAGTATTCGATCAACTGTGGGCAGATACTCTTCGGGAAGACGTCAGTTCAAAACAGAAGTCAAGGAGTTCCTTGAAATTTCGATATCGGTACCAAGAAGCCTGGATTGTATACATTTCATCGCACAGATGAGGTCACTAATACGTCCATCAGGTTCAAGTCTTAAGGCAACGAGGTGTCGTTGTAGATTTCATCTTCAAATACGGGAAGTAGCAATATCGTACTTGTTTTTAAGCGAAGTCCCCATAGCAATCGGACAATCAAGACCACAGATGTGTTGCTTTCCCTGCTGGATAGAGGAGGTAAAAATCATCCCAAAGGCGTGATTTATTTTCTTCCGGTATTCAGCATGGGCTGACCGTTGGTCAGGAGTTGGAGGATCGTCTATTTCGAAAACAACATTGTAGGTTTGATCAGCTCTCATGAAGGCTTTGTGGTCCTCGCTCCAATGATGGAAGTTTATTTCATTGAGCTTTTCGGTGGTGCAGAATTTGCAGGTAAACATCTCTACAGAAGAGCCTGTAGGTAGTAGTCCATTGCTTCGGTTTCCAGCTGATATTGTATAACAGAGATCGAGAGAGAATAAAAGGTCTCCGCACAGGGGGGAAGAAGTGCTCAGTAGAGCGATAGTGTATTGAGCTATGCTTACGCCAAACCCGTGCTCATAACCTGTTGGAAATAGTCGATGTAGAGGTAATGATCGAAGATGGGGTTTCACGCTGTGCAGTAGAATAGCCTTTACCTGAACAAAATGTATTTGTATTGAGGAGAGATGTTTTTAAGAAAGAGAAAGGATCTGCGGAACATTGTAGAGGAAGAAGAGAGTTATAGAGAGAAAAAGGGGAGAGAGAGACAACAAGGGGGAGAAGGCTCTTCAGAGCTTACGCATCCTCCTATCAGTACAGATATACAACACCATAACCTCCGAGTATGAAGCCATCCAGCACCCAGTGCGGCCATCAATCTGCAGTTTCCAACACCGCCGCTAATCTAGTGGGTGGTGCGGCGAGTCAGGGCGCGCGGGCATAGGCAAACAGTGACTGGTGCCTTCTTGTATATATAGTTGGGCATATTCCACACCACTTCTTCTTAACAACCTCGGTCGTTTCAACAGCATCTGGGTATAACATTTTGAATCGGCCGGATATGGTTCCTTCCTAAATTTACCATTTTGCTGACACGGCTATGGGATCCAGGAATTGCTTCCTGGTGATTGACGCGGTAGAGGCTCTTCACCAAGAATCATCCCTGAGGGGCAGCGAAGGGAAATATCAATGCATATTTAATTACCTACTCAAACTGTAATGATAATTATGACCTTTGGGATCCCGAGGCAGGTATTGTGGAATATGGTGAACCGGAATAAGTAGTTATTATTTCATCATTAGCAGCCAGTGTTGCAGTATAATGTTTTTACAACCAGGTGTGTCATATGAGCAACTCTGATTTTGAGTCATGTACAAATTAGCATATATATAGCAGCAATTGCCTAGGCTAACAGAGAGGCTTGGTATATCTAAGCTGTATTGATGGACTATGTTTTAACTAGACCCAATGTCATCTTGCAGAATGGTTGGAACAGGTTGATTGCTATGAAGCTAGTGACAAATATCATGAATTTCAATGCCATGTAGCCGGTTCTCGTGTTAGTAGATGAGCTGAATACTTTCCGGTGAAATTGGTCCATCCAGCAAAGCGCATTAGGTGCGAAGGTGAACGGAGAGGACTCGCACATTATGCAGCCCGTGTTGAAAAAGATATCACTGGTGATCACTGCGACCCCTGTCATTCTCTCCGTACCTGGAGAATTCCTTGCTTGTCTATTTCTCGTATCTCGGTGAAGAGAAAATATCTTCCCTGTTACATTTTCCATATCTCGCTTAGAAGCGAAACTGCATATTTCTTCCCTGTCTTTTTTTCTCTGAATTTATGTCCTTGTAGTTTTTGTTAGCCTTCTTCATGTACCCGTTATTGATAGGAGAACGGGGGTCAGTATACCCAGCCCATATAACATCCATGCTGGGCATGGTAGGATATGGATCGGAGGGAGCAGCGAATCGGGGTAGGGATATGTTTCTTCGCTCTCATCACCGGCCGGAGAGCCTGCGAGTTATCCCTGTATTTACGGAGTCGGTGCCGGTGTGCAAGCAACTCTCGCAGAATATTTCCTTTATCGTGATGGCAGGCACTTTGGGCTTTTACCGCTTCATCATCTATATATACCGCTCCTGTTCCCCGCAGTTAGAATAAAAAAGTAAGCTGCAACAATACAATAACCGGTAGCCACCAGGCCTCACCTTCCTTCATTATCTTCCTCCTTTGAGAACTCTGATCTGCGCCTATCCTCTCTTCGCAAGCTTATAACAATAGCCCGCACGTCCAGGAAATTGCACAATTATAGTGTTACCATACTACATACTAGAAATAATTACAACTAGCTAATTAGATATACTAGGTTTGGTCCAATAGTCCAATATATGTCTGCGAACTAGACAAAGCTATTTTGACCCTTGCCCGACCAGAATAGCTCGTGAAATAAGCAGTTGTGATACAATAACCTAGAATATTGTAGAGTCATCGGAGAATACAATATCCGAAGCCGACTCCGGGTGCCTAAGAACTGTGGCACCTACGCACAGAATGACAGTAATACCTTTCGAAATATTGGACTTCTAGGAAGGTTGAAGAAATAAATAGTGCGTTGTCCAATAATTTTACGCCGAATCATGTTTTATGCTTCTATATTGGACTCCAACCTTTCAGGTTGGTCGGCAGCCAATAACAAAGGTTCAGACCGAGATTGCACGGGGCCTGCATTGTCTCTCCAGTCACTTAAAACGAGATTTGCTACATACTATCCCACTTTCTCACTTCCTCCTACATTAGGACCGTTCTTTGAAACAAGCAGTAATGGAGCAATTATCGAGCGGGAGACAGTTTTTGTCAGGCAACCAGAATTATATATTGTGATTCTCTATATTTCAAAGTACCAGTTAAAAAATTTGCAGACCCATAGCATTACTATCTATCTTTGTGAAGATATTGACATTCATTTCGCCCACAGTTTCCATAGTGAGCAGCTTCTCAGTAAAGAGCCATTTCCCCTGAACTCACATCATTTAACCTATTCACTGGCCGTATTCACTATATATATTGTCAATGTTGTATTATTGGTTCTGGCTGGGTACAATCTTGCGCGTTAGGTGGAGGCTGATGATTGTTATCTGCCCAAATACCGTAATGGTGTTCTCCGGCCATAATCCTGTATATGCAGTAGGAATGGGGCCCTGTCCCAAGCGAACAATATGCAGATTTTCTCCGGACTTCCCTCAAATCATCTTGAAGGAAGACAAAAGGGAGAATAGGGGAGAGCTATCGCATCCAGAGGAAGCAATGCAATAGTGGCGACTAAGTGCGGATCACGCATGGCAGCCCGGAGGCATTCCCACTTGAGGAAACAAAATTTAATTCAGAAAAGGAACATGCTCATGAGATGTATTTCGGAGATAAAGCTCAATAGAACAGACTCGGGTACTATTCTATCGAAGGTTACTATATATCGTTGAAGGAAGGATTGAGGGAGAATGTGAGGTAGACTTAGCAAGATAGCATCGAGAGTTGAGGAAGAGCCAAGGGAAAGAGGTGGGCATGTGCAATATAGATTGGAAGGGTAAGGGGGCGCCAACACATCTGTTTCTGGCGGCTGATGAGAAAGTAATGGTTGCGGGATGGGGTGAATGCTGGAGGTTAAAACATCCCGCAGACGAGAGCCACACCATCTGCGGTGGATCCTGGGGGTGATCTACCCGAGCATCATACTCTCGTAGTGTTTGGTTCGTGCCCGCGCCACTTCGGTAAATATTGACTGATGTAGGATTCCACATGAGATGTGAAATAATCGTGATATCGTACACTTGGTGGAAAGAGACTCTAGGTGTTCACGGCATCGACACTAAACAGTCATTGGAAAATAAAAGCTCAGGGTACCAATACGCCAAGCCGCACAATTCTAGCTCAGTTCCTTCATACAACTGGCCTCGATGCCGGAGCCAAAGAAATCGAATACCTCAGATGCACCGTACTGAAGCATTTGGTATCGGGAACTGGGGTTGCTCAATTGGTTTGTTTCCGAAGGAGAATTCTGGTCCAATTCTTCTCTGTGAATCGCGGGTTCCGCAGTATGCACACCCTGTTTCGGCGGCGATAGCCGGAAATGTGGGGGAGAGAAATTCATTTACAAGGGCCCTTACGTAATAGCGACTCGTTCACCGCTGTCGATGGCTACGCCTTTCCACCCCCCACCGTATATCCTTTGGGTCCTCAGCTTCTAGTTCGTGGGCCCACCGGAGCCAAACAGCGCAAGGCCAAGCCCCGCGTAACCCCTGCTTCATATATTTTTCCACATAATCATGTGGCTATCTAACTATCCAGCATCCCTGTTGTACTTCGCATGTGGCCCCTGATTAGGTCCACTCTTTTCTTCTGATACCGTATTCAATCTGGCCCTTGCCTGCTTCAATAAAATATTCTCATCTAGCACAACATTGGTCGCGAACTAAAAAATTAGTTCTGAGGCCGCCCCAATTTCCCCCTTTCTGCAAGTGGGGTCCCGGCGACCCCGCATCGCGGGTGCTTCCGCTGATGCACTAGGTGGCCTTGGGTTCTACTCGAACTTCATATGTCATTGTTATGTTACTGAAACAACGACTCACCCTTCCCTGACATTAATGGTACACCTTGACGGAGAGATATGATGTGTGACATTCTCAGAGCTGCATTTGGGTGGCCGTTGCGGGAGCTGCTGGTCGGAGGAAGCTTTCAGAAAGTGTATATAAGGGGGCTGATTATATTCCAAACACGCTTGTTTTCTTGGGACTAGATTTCCGCCGAGTGAATGAGATCATCTGGAGAACGCCCATAACAATAAATTGAACTGAAATAAACACGAAGTACTATACCAGCGTCACAGGGGTTGCTGGAGAATAGACAGCGCTATTCGCACAGGATACACCGCAATCGGTGTTTTTCTGTGTCTCTGTCCTTCTGTCCCCTCTATTGTTCAACCCGGGGGGAGTTTAATACCCTTACATTGTGTTTCCAGTACCCGAAATAGAGGTTACAGTACTCACTGGGTCTACAAAGAGCAGGGTGTCTAATAGGACACCCTTCCAAATACATAACAAAAGTTTCAGACGCAAGGAAAATGTTACAATAATACAATCAGGCCTATAGGACACGCTATGGTTCTTGAGAAATGTCTCGACCAGAACAATGTCCTCCCGATTCCTAACCATCTCTTGAGCGAACAGGAGGACCGAGCCGGGGGAGAACCTTAGCGACATCGAAAGTGGAGCCCACATCTATCCAAATCAGCAACGACGGCAACCCGCGAGCCCGGTGTGCCACACATCAATTGTGCAACCCGATGTGGAGCAACAGATTCAGCGTCTGCAGGGGTCCCGTTGGAAGCGTGGGTTTGTAATGTAATATATGGAGAACGTCATGAAGTGTTCCCAGCCGGCCAGGCAAGTGCTAGGCTGGGCGAGCCGGTTCATCAAAACGGATAATCTGTGCTAATCATTGTATACATCGAGCCTGGTCCACTAGGCCCAGAGGCAACTGTTACGTCGGTGGGATTGGTGGTCGTTACCTCTGGGTAGCCGAGATACAGAAAGGGGTTCTCGTCTTCATATATTTGTTGTCCCAGGGCGTCCGAATATGAGTGGTGTGTGCGCAGATCCACTGCCGTAACTGCGGAACTTGGGGTGGTACCTCTACCCTCCATGCTCATGTACCCCTGGTAATGATTGAGGGTCTGCTGCTTGGCTTCCACCTCTTCACGTAAAGCGCTATTGGCTTGCTCCAGGGCTGCAAGCCGAGCACGCCTATCGGCATTGCTCTCCACCAGCATTGCGACCTCCTCCTTTACCGCCTCGAACTGCTTCTCTTTGCGTTTACGGGAGGATTGTGCGGCGGCACGATTTCTCAATACCCGCTCTATCCTTCGCTGTTCCTTCTCCTCGTCTGTCTTGGCTCGTTTTCTGGAAGTGATGTTAGCCAGGGGAGACTCAAGGAGTGGTTAAACGTATAGCGCGTGATCTATGGACTGACCGAGGTGGCAGGTTTGTTGTAGGGATCGGGAGCTCCTGACCCCATGTCTTTCTCTTCTTCGCCAATGGTTGTGGTTCCGTTTTGCTGTTCGACACCTCAACCTCGTGAGGTTGAGGTGGTGAAGCGCATCCCGCGGGAACCGTCACTTGGGGAGAGCTAGCCTCTAACGAGCACTTAATATCGCCCCCCACCGGAGATGCCACACACCCTATATGCTCCTGGTTGAATAGCGAGTTGACCGATTCGGTATCATCGAATACGAAACCTTCCTGCTCCCAGAACCAGTCAAAGGTTGAGAGCAAGGACGGGTCGACCGAGGCTTGTGTCATCTTGCTGGTTGCGAGATGGCAATGGGGTTGAGCGTGTGAGATCAAGTGAACTAATAAAGGGAATATGCTTGTCTGTAGAATGAGAGTGAGAGAGATCTAGGGAGAAGTGATTGGGTGATGAAATTGGTCAAAGCACGAAACCGAAACCGGTGGGCCGAGGATTGAGAAGAGAAAGGGGTGAAAAATGGTGAGCGGCAAATGTGAGATGAGAGGTTGTTCGGTAACACAAATGTGACGGGAGCGGAGCGGGCACTCAACAGAAAGGGGGGGATAGTGAATGGGCAGCCCGCATAAAAGGTGGATGAAGAGCGAAGTATTATGTTGATGCGCAGGAACCGCGGAAAACTTTGGGAAGGGAGATTCGTGGGGGAAACGAGGACAGCTGGCTTTATATAATACGAGCGATGGCCAAGCCAACGGGAGGGGCCGAGGCTGTCCACACATCGGATTACTCATACTGGAGTACATATCATATCATATCGTCCTCGCATGCACATCTCGCCCCACCTGAATATGAAGGCATGGGCAACTCAGGAAGGGTTGAGCGCCAATAAGCTTTATGTGGGGTGTGTAGAGTCGGGTTGTCGAGGATAAGAGAGAAGCGATTTGACTGTACCAATGGGGCCCCCCCGGGGGCAATCAAGGCCAAAACCTAACCGATCACGAATTGCTGTGCAAAAGAGACTTCACTGTCAGTGTGACCCCAAACCCCAACCAGTGCCAGAAGAAGCACAGTAGCAGCCAAGCATCACCGCGTCTGCTGCATTCATTCACGGCACTACGATCAAAATTCCTCCGTATTTCCTATTCTTACCTACCGGAAGTCCTCAACCGTACATAGGATTGGGAGGTAAATTTCACAACCCATGTTCTCGGGTCGGTGGGTAAGACACGAGGGAAGGTCTGAGATGAATACTTTGGTGCCTCCCCGCCACTGCACGGCGAAGATCATCGCTCAGTACTCCAGGAAGCCGACTAGACAATATCTCCTTGATAGTGTCGGATTAGAAGTAATCCGCGGAACCTCTTTGTTCCTCACTCATGTGTTGAAAAGGGGAGCGATGGAGAGTGTCGAAAGGAGTCATGAGTCATCGCCTGAGTCCGGCTTTATCGAGCTAACCTCATGCCGTTTTCTATTCCGCCGCGAATGTCACACTTTGCACCAGCTATGTAGCATCAATCAGACCGTGAATCGCTCTATGCGTGCGTACGACGAAATGAATGGGGATGTTGTAACGGCATGATCCCTGTGCAATATAGAATTCCATTGTCCCCGCGGGATTGGCAAGAAACAAATATAAAGTCAAGAAGATCTGCTGGGTGTGCTTACAGTATATTTACTAGAAAATTGGGTGTCTACAATGGCAGTGTAGAGAGAATTGTCCGCACTCCCTAGTGTGTGGACTAGTTTCATTGCAGTATGATACAATCCGCTTTCTCTGCGATAGTGGCCAGTTCTCACGATGCAATAATTTACAGCACCGTATCAAGCCTCATAGTATATATCGTGCCGGCAGTTCGAAACTTGCAAGAGTGGGTGTGGAACTCTAGATGGCAAGATGAGTATGTTAAGGCAAAGGAGGCGCAGATAATGGGCATCAATCAAGAGTTTTTCATTTAGACTTCGAATGTACCTGTTTGACCACGCGCACTCCATTCGTGTTACACTTTTTGATTTCTGGGGCCTGGGTTCGGGGTAGGGCGGATGTTCGCTATCCACGGCGATTGGCGAAACCGAACTGTCCATCCTGTCCCGTTACCAGTCGGCCGGTAGTGAGACCAGCTTCCCAGACATTGAAACGCCAATGTTTCACGATTTTGGTCGTGTGTCATTGTAAATAATTTATCATTTAAGGGGACTTTTGCTTCACAAGAGAATAATAGGATTAATCGATATTCACCGAACGTAGTTGGAGATCTCCCAAGACCGGTAAAGCGTGTCTTGAAGTAGAACAATATAAGGGCACAGAAGGTGTATTGTTCGCTATTGTTAATAATGAGTGATCAAAGCTGCCAGTCCGGCAGGCTTTGACTACAACTGGACGGACCCAGACGTTGTCAGGGACGGCTGTGCCGCACTGGGCGAAAGCGGCCCCACCAAACCAAAGCCTGGCTCGACCGGGGTCTCATGGACCCGGACGATCTAACAGATTACTTGAGTTTCATTACGAAGAAATATTTTACTATTCTCTAGGACTAAATTTTTTGTAGCGCCACTCGGTCAGTACATGTTCATCACGCGATCTGACAGTTGTGTCAACAATGGGATAGACCGTCGTGAGGTCGGACCGATATTTGGGTATCGTGGTGGTTCATCATGGGATGACATATATTGGTCTTAGACGCGATCTATAGAACGTGGGCATGTTGCTATTATTACACTATTCAGAGTGATTCAAAATTGAAAGCCTGCGTCACTAAGTATCTTCGGATTACCACAGAATCTCATGACTTCGGCCTGGGTTGCGTGAAGACTTGACACCGGGGTTGCCTGGGCAACGCCCGGTTTTGTCGGCCGGTGAGAATTTCCACCGGAGTGACCCAGTGTTTTCGAAACCAAAGCGGGAGGGACCCGACGACCGACCAGTAGTCCTGACTAGCCTCTTAGGATAACCCTTCATAATATTATTATGCAGATGACATATTTTTTGTATTAACCAGTATCTAAGTGAATTATGGCATCTTGGTCTTCTTCCCTTATCCATGCGATTAGAAGAGTTGAAAGCGAGTAGCCTGGTCTTACTTACCTTTCATTCCATTCCGCGCGCATATGGCGGCTTTGACATATCCGGAGCCAAGTCAGGACATGGCGGTCGCGCTAGCAACATTGTGCATTGGCGGCTGGTCACCCCCAAGTGTTCCAAGACCATGGCTGCACTGGACTGCCTGGCTTGCTCTGTACTGGCGGTTTTCGATCACGGGTAGAATTGTGGCCCGGTTGGCTGGCTTACTAACTCTATTGGCCGAGCGGGGGTGAGCCGCAGCTTCCCCGACTCATTAGCCAACAAACATACGAACACACGGTCGCTGTTATATTTCGGGTGCCCCCTTTCCTGGTACATCTTGGACCAATATTTACTTTTGAACCCATTGCGGGCGATGTGGTTAGCCTCAAGTGGTTATCTCGACTGCCTGTACCGAGACTGAATGGCGGAAGGAAAGGGCCCGATACCACTCATCAGGATTCGTGGCCTCTTCCGATTCCGTATTCCCAACTCCATTCTTCAATCCTTAGGTTGGGTACAGTTTCCAAAGCCCGTTTCCAGAGATAATCTTTGGCAAGAGAGGTTAAGCAGGGTCAGTAATTCTCCTGTCCCTGGTTGCTAATACTGTAAGAACTTGGATAATTGGAGGTCAGAAATAGCGGTTAAAATAAGGTGAGAAAAGCGGAAAATTGCAGAAATCCGGAAATCGGGGCAATGTACGTAGCTTTTGAGGATTATCAAATAGCGCTCCAGCCCAAAGAAAGAAAATGTTCAACCATAGAGGTGTGCGATAACCCACGAAGGCTATTGACTTTGGCATCATTTCCAGATTTACGCAATTCCCTGCTTTCCACCCCGTATTTTAACCTCTTTGCGTATCCTCCAGTTATTCCAGCTCTTACAGTATATTATATAGAACGTCAAGGGGAAATGCCACCACAATTATATCGCTTGCACCCTCTAGAAATTGTAAATAGCGATTGTATTCCGTGACAATCGGTTCGTGGCTCAGCGCGGCCAGATTACCAGTCTGGTACAGTACTTGAATTTCCATAAAGAGTGATATGATTGGTGGTATTATCAAAGGTTCTTAGAATGTGGCTGAGAGGTATAAGGAACGAGGAGTTGTGGAGTTTCGGATATGAGTCGTGCAGGGCCACATCAGCTAGCAATAGAGGGAGAGTTGGCTCTTAGGTGGCGGGCGAGAATCGGATTCATTGTGTGTTGGATGATTGAGGTAATTACGTTCAACAAGGAACTGGAGAAATGGGAATGCTTGAAAATGTAGCATACTATTGATGAACCGTGGTGGTTTATCTCTGGAGGACATTGCTTTGTCGTAAGCAAGATAGATACCGCGAGGGGCATATTGCTTTCATTGCCCGATCCCAAGTGATTAAACTTGGGAAATGCCTGCAGGCTCTGCACAGATATTTCCAGATTGCCTGGCGATATGGCCGCCTTGACCGGTGGTGCCCTAAGACTCGGCTTGATTGTTGCCTTTGTTCCGCCGGGCTTCGGCGGCGGCTATGAACCTCCACAGGACTAACCCAAGCTCACGAAAACCGAGCCTGGGCCTGCTGCACCGCAACCCTGTGGTGGACCATGCTTCAAACTCACTGCTTGGGATCACGAGATGCTAGCTCCCTTAAGGAGCTCCTACCACAAACCTTCCACATAGGTTAGTTTCTCGATCACCCGTAACCCTATCGACCGGTCTCCAGAGCCCTCTTTACTGATATCCCCTCTAGGAAGAGTGTTAAGATATCCTAGGTGAAGGCACAGCGCAGAATCGAGCATGTATGATAATGAGAAATCGTGTTGGTCCATATTCCTCTGTTGAATACGAACCGCGCGAGGTTGAGGCATTGGCGCATGCGCGGACCGGACTTACCCGCGAGCAACCCTAATGTTGCGGTTTTGTCTGTGACTCGTGATAAAGCCAAACGAGCATCATTGGGGCCTTTGAACGCCATGAAGGAGGCACTAAAGAGTTAGGAGGAGTGTATGATGGTTTCACCCAGCGATACCGCGGCAAAGGTCGTTGCCAGTTAACCCTCCCATCCTGGCTTCATATTTTGCACCTCCCATGCCAAGTAGCAAGAGAGAACATATAGTTTAATCCATCTATGGCATGGGTGTAGCTTTGGCATGTACCACCGATGTCAGTGTCGTCCACGGGCCAGAGATTTGGGGTAGGATGGAGCCCTTAATCAGCGCAAGCGATTTGCTGTGATCGCCTTCCTGGGTTTGCACTAATTTCCGTCCGGCGGGCGACCAGTGTCAGTGCCGGCTGGGAACACTTCTTGATCTTGTCACCATCCTTCAGCATTGACTAATTATACCTCTAAAGGCGGAGAATTCCGAGTGACACAACGTTTTGCGGAATCGAGGTCTGATTTGCGCTGCATCCAGGTACTTACCCCAATCGGGTCTTCTTCTCCTGCATGGGAGAAGGCTGGCACGAGTAACACGAGAACTTTGGAAATAATGGTGGCAGTGAAGCGAAGTCATGCTGTCATGAGCTTCTGATTGCTAAGACCAAATCGTCCCACTAGGTCCGTCTTAAGATCATCTGTGCAAGCTTTCACCTCACCTCGTGTGGATCTTAACTAACATGCCCTCCAGTATTGACACGCGCTCTCAACACGACCTATAAAGACGGAGAATCTGGTAAGGAACATCGATATGTGGAACTGAGCCGCGGCCCGCAGCGCCCACGGATGGTGGTCATTCCGAAGGTGGATCGGGGGTGTGCCCAGCTGTCGTGCAGTTAAGGTTCTCAATGACGTCCGCTTATCTATTTTGACAATAGGGGGGGGGTTCTGAATCTAGGAGATGGTTCTGGTCCCGTCACTTGTACAGTGGTCGTACAGTACGATATGAGGATGAGGGTATTCTCACAATTATTTTCCTATTTACCCCGAGGTTTTATGGTATTTTCTTTGGTAGGCTTATTCGATAACCTTGTGATCATAGACTCCACGAGGACCGAAAGGACGATTGCCAGTCCCGGCAAGAGAATAAAAGGGAAGAATATCCAGAGAGAGCGCTTCCCGCGGAAGCTGAGAATGGGAGATCAGAAACGTACGAAACGGTTGCGGTCGGTCGCGTAAGAATTGGATGACCCTTTTACGAACTCGCTTTTGCCGGCTCGCATTATCGTTCATTTTCACGTTTATTGTATGTGTTATACTGCCTATGTTGGCCTTTGTTCGTTCGCCGTTAGATATCTATTCGATTAAGGAAAGATGGGGGAAGAATATCGCTTTTATAGACCTTTCCACCAAGTTTGGCCCACTCGTACTTCCCCCAACAGTCACCCAAAATAGCCCCAAGAATGGAAATCACGACACTCCCCCGTCCCCGAACGTCATTGGGCCTCGTGGGAGGTATCATTTTTCCGCGTTGTCAGAATGTCTTCTCTTGCTCGGGTAAAACACAATGTTATAGATTTCTAAATCGGAACTTTGCCAACCGGGATAACCTAACCTCACGCCAAGAGCTGTGTAATTCTCTTGCAGCAACTACAGAAATCGCCTCGGTAAAAGAACTTCCTCTTAGCTCTCCTAAGAGGCAACTTGAAAAAAATGTTACAAAAGACCTTACGGAATAGTCACAAACTCCAAGCGTAAGCTCGGACTGCGTATTTCCATTTCCGGCATTAAATATTTTGGTTCCCACGGGAGCCCCCGCCAAGCAAAGCTGACACACAACAACGGCGGGTCGCAACACTAGTCCACATCGCGATACATCTACCGAACAATGTAGTATCCCGGTGGTTACACACCCCAGCCTGCCACCGGCCCAACCTCTTCCTCCCCATGCTGTATTCCAGCCGGAGATTCCCAAGATATTCCATGTAATATCTGTGAAGGCACAATCAACAATGAACCCCTCTCTAACCGATCCCTCTTTACGCTTGCTGAAAAAAGAAAAAGTGAACGCAACCCGATCCGAGATCTATTAGGAATAATTGGAGAGGCATTTCTCCCAGAAGGTTGGGCAGGCGAGCAACCCCCGTTCCCAATACGAAATGCTGTAAGACCGTGGATGTAGGCTACTCCATTTCATAGGCACCAGGCTTGATGCAGGTTATCTGAGTGAGGACATCGGGTACGACTTTGACTGAGTGTACTTGTTGTCCTCGAGGTCTAAAATATCACACTTTTTGTCTCAAAGTTGATACAGAGGTTAGCATTCCGGAACCATACCAGAAAATGACCATCGGATCTCTTCAAATCCGCCATCCCTGTGAGCATCTAACCTCCGGATTCAAGGAAACCGGCTCCAATTGTTTCTGCGAATAATTAAGCAAACATTTGGCGGGGGAACGTTCAAATACGAGCAACATCACAACCCCTCCGTTTCACTTCCAAATCCGGCAATACGATTGTCACAAACAAAAAGACTCTCGGTAAATAAGGTGTTAATACGGATGGGGTGTTTGGCCGGCCAATTATGATTTCAAATCGCGATTTGCGATCGTGTCTTGGCAAGTTTAACCTAGATTATTAGTTCTATCAATCTGGTACCTTACTCAACTTAGAAGTAATAATCGAAGTTAAGGTAGCCAAGACGCCATCTCAAATCACTATTTGAAAGCATAATTGGCATGCCAAACACCCCCTTATGTGATTTTCCCAATATCGTTCAGTTATAATTTTGGCGGTCAACTAGCAGTAATGAAGTATGCACCCTTGCAACGCGATGTTCGGTTAATTACTGTAACATACAATACCCACGATCTGACTTTGCCCCATGACATGCTAAAATCGGCTCACAACTTATCTGAATCTATTTACCCCGATTTGTAACTTTTCTAGCGTGTCCAACCCACCTTATCCTCGATGGTGATATCATCGTGGATTTCACGACATTCTACGGTCGGGCGTTAGGTAAGTATGTGGGTGGGGTATAGATAAACTCCCGGTGTGGCACCTGCCCCTCGCATGACAAGTGGAACAGGATTACCTACCGGATAACCGACATACCGTAAGAACTCGAATAATCGAACCTCGCGCTATGACGTTGAAATTTCCTTTCCAGGATAGGGGGTGAAAACATGGCGAAAACTAACCCTCGACGCCACAGCTTCAGCCAAGGAAAAAGGAACGAGGTGCCGCACCTTACCAGCAAAGGCAACTCCAACGTCCTAGCTTCCCGTACGATTATTCGAGTTCTTAGAGTATACCAGAATGAATGAGTGAAGTACCGATAACCATCTGGTTTCGTGGTGTAGTTGGTTATCACACCAGTCTAACACACTGGTGGTCCCCGGTTCGAGCCCGGGCGAAATCATTTCTTTTTCCAAATTTCATCTATTTTCACTGGCGTCCTCGACCTCGTCGTTATCTCTTAAATGGTATTTGAGCAATTATTGATCATCGTTTTGCTATACAAAGCCTGAAATCTTGATAGTCGTTCTCAGTCCCGGGCACTGACGAAATCAAAAAAAATACAAAGAAAATACTTCTTTCCCGTGACAATTCCGCCGGAGATATTGAGAATTACACTGGAGTTCCCCTGGCTCCTCCGACCGCTCATAGATACATTGTGGCTGTTTTGTACTCAATCTCGCCTGGAATCATATAAAACATAGCCACCGACAACCCGCAAGCAAGATCATGCCTTGACTTTGGTATCTTTAATACCGCTTTTGTGGCGCCGATCGCAATGTCTCTGGTTGATGCGAAGCGTTTCCTATATTCCTCTTGTCTTCCCTTCAAGTCGGCGGTGTACGTGATGAAGACAATAATATTATATCTCATGACTTCATCCTTATTTTGGGCATAGGAGTTTTGCTGATGAAATATTTAGAGTACCAATAGTTAAAAGCAATTGTGGCGAACCGGTCCCTATCATCTTCCCGGTGCCTCAGGTAATGAAATAGCATGAGATTCTGCCAGGTTTCTCGAGCCGATACAATTTGGATTCTCCCGACCCTTGTTCCTCTTCAAACGAATCGCCAACCTTCCTCGTCTCCATCACTCTTGTCGGCGGGGAAGTGCATCCCGTGAACCCGGATGGCGGTGGACGGCATCATTTTGTCCCCTTCTGTGCGCTGCCCCAACTCGCCCCGGAATCGACTGTTGAGGACCAGAGCCCGCCAGCCCCAGGCGGGCAAAGTCTCACATGAGTAACGAGGGCCTTAGTAATCTCACGCAATGTCCTGAAGCATATCAGGATATCCGGCTCAGAAGGTGTCTATGGTTGAAATACTCAGAGCCATATTGTTTTCAAAACGGCCCTACTCTTCTCCAGCCTTTATTTTCCTTCATAAATCGTATCCCTGCCCTTGTGATGACCCAGTGTCCCTTGTCCCCGTGACTACGACCAATCGTCCTCGTAAAATATTCACTGTGGGCAGTACTCAATACACTTTCCGGGATACTCCTATGACTATTAGCAGCGCAACAGATGTCAAGTGTAGCATAGTATTTGGTATCACTCATCCCGGGTATGATGGAATATCTGAATTGCAGACTATTTGTTTTTGCTTGACATGATGCTTGGTTGATAAGATAGAGAGAGGCTAGAAAAATAGTAGGTAAATGACGACAATATGTATAATGGAATAGGCATGTCTTAAGCTTTCCAATAAGTTCTTGGTTGTCAGGATGCCACGCAGCTTTTTACTCCTATTTAACCTTTCTTCCTTGCATCAGCACTTGTCATTATTTGATAAATTTCTCCGATAGTAGGTGGGAGGCGTAACGAGGTAGCAGCGATAGGATTGCTATTGGGGTTCCCGGCTCCCGCCTAAGGTCCCCCGAAGTGCACTCCAGTCATCCCTGGTCGGCTACTGTCCCCCGGCAGTTACCAATGATCCCTCCACCTAACATATCTTACGTCTCTACCCCTCCCGCCATCTGCAATTATTGCGGTCTTCAGGTGGCCAATACCGGGACGGACCCCATTGTGCCCCCCCCTCCCGCCGCGTGATTAGTGTAGTCCCACCACCGGGCCCTCCGGGGGCCGCGGACGCTAGGGAACACTGGCCTACATTGTTCCACTCCCCGGATGTCAATGTGCTCAACTCCCTATTTGCTTGGCCAATAGGCGCCTCTTAAGTTCATGGGAGGATTAGAAGCCGGTTTCCTGAGTGTTATCATAACTACCGGATGGAAGACAGCAATTGCTCTTCTCAGGCCGCCCAACCTTTCTAGGAATCACGATGACCGTAGTGCCTCCTTAATCCGAAATTCATAGAAACGAAAGTCTCTAGTCGTTGGGGAGAATTATTGGCCACTGAGCTCTCATAGGCAAGGTAAAGCCGTTGTTTCTGCATGCGTCGTGATTGCGGCAACATTTTGATTGAGGACCGTGGTTCCTCGTATCACAAACTCGATTTGGTGAGACCAAGGAATCAATTGCAAATATCCAACTGCCTTATCCGATCCACCGTAACCGCGTCACCTTACGGCCCCCTGCTACGGCAGTAGGTCTTTTCAAGCTACCAGATTAGATGAGAATTTCTGAATTCCCAGATATGGGTCTTACTCATGATATGAATCTCTGATACAGTCCACATTCTCCAACAATGGGAATTGAATATGGAGAGACAACCTTTGCAGTGGTGAGGATTTGCTCAACGAAGGTATGCATGGTGTAATTCCAATTTTTGAATTTGCATTTCTGGGTTTTCAGGTACGAGGGCTATTTGATGATGCAACCAGTCACACAGCTTTTGCATCCAATGCATCCAGAGCTTAGAATATTAGTTTGTCTCCGGATCATGTCCACAATAAGCTCGCTTACAGTACGAACGATCTTACTCCAAATTTTCAAAGTATGGTAGACGATGCGGGAAAACCAAAAGGAATAAAGTCGGTTTCACAACAAAGAGGCTTTGAAGACATACACTGCAAGTTCAAGGCCAGAAGTCTGGAACTAATGATTTTCTGAAGACTTGTCTTATTGAGGTGAATGCTGTACACATGTGATCGTTGCAGATGGGGAGGAATTTCCAAATGAAAACTGTTAGCTGCAAGAGGGGATTGATATATCTGGTCACCTAGCTCTATTTCGTCTCAGGTGTCACTGCGAGATCAAGGTTCATGAATATATGTAGCATGCAGTGAAACGATATACACAAAACAATTGAATAAATATTCACAAGACTTCAAGACTCCTTGTTCCACAGGCATGCGGTCATGATCCCGATACAGCAATCTGGAAGTGTGCTAAAAGAACAGTATCAATAATAGATATGTATTGCTATGGTATTGCTGTTGCTTCACTTGAGTTTCCAGACCTAGTCCAATGTAAATATCAAAGTCATACTTGTGTTCTCGCTACTCGCCAGCAGGCGTGCCGTGCTCGAAATACAAACTGTATTTAGTCATATTTCTTGCTCTCTTCCTATCTTAACACTTCAAGTTAAGATTCTTCATACAATTCTGCAGTTTGTCTAGGTTTCTTATAATATGCCTATAATATGGGTGCAGTTAAGCGAAAAAGACCACAGTTGCATTTTAGGTATTTCGAGTTAGAAGCAATTTTAGTTTGCATAGCAACCATAGCCTTTTCGAGAAAAAGGGAAAAATGATTTTTGATGAAGAAACTGAAATAATTCAACAACCAATAGAGTAAATAGTATAGAAATAGAAGATATAATGTGTCTATAGTTATTTTATATAATCTTATGCCATTAACTTTACATTTTTGTTAAAATAATAGGGATGAATATTAATTTTATCATATTTATTAATACAGGTTAATCATGTCTGTAAAGTACTTAACATTTATTGATATTTTACTATACTTTACAATAACAAAAGATTATACTCTTAAAAATATTCAAAAAGTAGTTCACTTATACATATTGAACTTGGCTATCTTTCTATGCAATAAAAGTTTTTAAGCCAAATTCCTGATAAAGATCTACCATTACTCTAATTTTAAAATCAAATATATTTCAAGAAGGTAGGAGGATACTCTATCATATACTACAGCCTCAGGGCTATATAGATAGTTTTGTGGTTGTTGGCAATTGTTATCCTTTTCGCGTAAATACACTCATATATTCAAATTGATTTTGATAATTTAAAACCTTTACTGTAAGCCCTACTTTTTCTTCACTGAATGTTTGCATAATCCGTTCTTCGCAGGAACCGTTCGCAGCCGCATGTATCACCTGTAATTCAGCCTTCTGTATGATTTGAATCGCACGCACCATATTTGTTGCGTTGCCAATGAAGCGTTGGTAACGAGAGACAACGACTTATATATGCTGCTGTTATGGCGGATACTCCTGTGGCCGTATTTCCGCATTTTAACAACCCTAAACCCTCCCGGACGCTTGGCCAAGGTTCCGATAAGACCCCGTTGGCATCGCTCCTCTCAATTTCCTGAGCTTCTTCTTCAGCACAATCTTGCGCTCTTGATCGAGGTGGATACAGATAACACTAGCCACTCATCAATCATCGTTTCTCCTGGATTAATTTTCTTCCTTCTCTTGTGGCTTGTGTTGCCGAACCACTTTTCATCTCACGCTCCACCCTTACACCTTCCTGACCTTATATCTTCTCCGTCATTCACACAGCCACTTCGCTTCTAGGCATCCACCACACTTTCTCAAACCATAACCTCTCTCCGTGTCTTTGTTTTATCTCTCACATTCCCAATAGGAGCAATAAGGGCTATTCAGAGGTAGCTACTGCCGGGCCACTGATGGAAATCGAGATATTCCGCTTAACGGGTTTCACTCATCCCACCATCTGCAGATATTCCCAGACACTCCCCCACAACAACATGACATCACAAGCAACTATTGACCCTCCAGTTCTCTCAATCCTTGACACACCAAGGGCGGCTGAATATTTCCCATTCTCTGATACCGAAATAATCATCTCTCAATCCGATAATGAATCAGTGAATCCCGCAGCACTAAATGTTGCCTGTCACGTTAACTTCCCGTCAGACCCAACCACCCCCATAGCGAGGTTCATTACTGGGTGCTCTCGGCAACCGATGAATGGTGGAGAGGAGAAGAATGGAACTGCAGCAACGCCGCCGACGAAGAAGAAGCCTTGGTGTAGGGGGCTGCCGATACCAAGCACTAACATTCCACCTCGGTGAGTTTTTATATATTCAGTGATTATCTTAGCCTATACTGGACCGTTGCCTGACTGACACCAGTAGCAGAAAACGCGCGAAGATATAAGAGGAGAAGGAACAGCGAATGGTGGAACGAGTGTTGCGAAATCGCGCCGCCGCCCAATGCTGTCGCGAACTGAAACTAAAAGAGCTTCGATCGTTGGAGGACGAGAGGACTGGACTCGCCGAATGCAACGCAGGTATGAGGGCTAGGCTAGAAGCTCAGTAGGAAGTCAATAAAGCATTATTTCACGAGCTGGAGGCTGCCCGGAGCAGACTGACGCAGTTTGAGCAGTTCATGGGTGCTGCCCATAACCATAACACTGCGAGTGCCACCTTCAATCCAGTCATCATATTTTGCCCAACCTCACTCTGTGTACCGCCCCAATAGATTCGCTCTGGGGTGGAGGATCTGCTTTCATTCCTAGATAGCCTGGAGGCAGCCCCAGTGACTACGATGGACGTCAAGGTGCTCAACCAGGCTTGGAGACCAGACCACATGGAGGCAATAATTGCCTGAGCCAACTTTTCGTAACGAGTTAGCCTGACCCCCCGCCGGCTATAGCGCGACCTACCAATGGCCTGGTGAGCTGGTAAGACTCCTCGGCCCAATCAATCTCTTTTTGGGTTGACCCATCCGACCTATAAACCATTCAAAGAGGGAGAACCGGGAGTCGTGTATGGATCTGCCGGACCTGTGTTTGGCAAGCAGTTTCATATGGTAGTTGTCCCTACGGTGGATCAGTGAGTGAAGTGTCTGATGTCCATGAGCTTGCGATTCTCACTCCCCCGTGTTATCTTCCTGGGTCTCAATCTCTCTTATTATGAATCTGGGGGTGGGAGCCGCACTGGCCATTGGTACAGGGATCCTGCTTTGTTCCTAGGGTAAGCGTAAATAATTATAATTGTTTCTCTTCGTCCCTTTCGTGATTTCTGGTCGCGTAGGTAATTAGATAATCTGTTGATCGTAAACCCTTGTAGTTCTGCAGGTATGATTTCGGGTTCCGAGCAGAAAGTTCTAAGGTATGAAATGCGGAGGCTATAGCTCAGGCTAAAGATTTCAATGTCGGAATAGCAAGGGACAAAAAGACCAGTTGCCGTATCCGGTGGCGGAATAGCAACGCCGTTTGGCTAACTTCAACTTGGTCAGTGTCATCGTAGTTGATGTTCACAGTTGTCTTAATTGTGGTGGTTGTTGGTTGTATTTGTTCATTCTGTTTCCAGGAATGTATTCTCCTCGGGGCAGGCAGGAGCACAGCACTCTTTATATACACTTTTTCTGAAGCTTTCTCACAGTAGCTCTCGCCGAAACTGTTTTCCAAATCCGACCCTAAGCAGAGCAAATAACATGATGATATTTCTCCATCAGATCATGTCAGAGGTTCTCGTGGAAATTCGTGCAGGTCATCTCACTGTTTCGGCAAGAGAACAATCTTGTGTATTGGTGGCAAGGTTGCGAATAGGCGTGGGAACACCCGGAAGCGGCAGATCTGAGCTCTCGACCGCGGGCTCTGGTGCTCAACGTATATTTGTGACTCAAGGTATAGTCTTCTCTGTAATCCTTACAAAGTTGAGCTTCTGGCGAACACCAGTACAGTACCAGTCACCTCTTGTACCCTGAACCATGTCTCTTTTATTTTTCTGCGCACAAATACCAAGAGGGTTCGTCATGAGCCTAGTTTTGGCACGAACCCTGGGAAGACTGTAACATCGGAGCAAAATGTAGGCATCTTGGTGGCTCAACATGGAATTTCAACATTCTCGTCGAATGAGATGTGGCACGGTGCCTTTAACAACAGACAGGGCAAGACACAGTGTTTCGAACAACCGAAATCCCCGTAAACAAGCCTACACACTGTAAGGAAATACCCATCTCGCAATAAACGGGTAGGCAGGAACAATCTAATGAACAGGGAACAGGCGTCAATTATATATTGAACACAGTATTACTGAAAATGGGTATGCGAGTGAGATTGGAGAGCGATACTAGGCGATGATAATTCAACGCGTTGCTTCCATCTGGGTAATAAAATAACAATTACAAAAACCGTATAGTAACGAGTATCCGAAAGATACTTGATATGAGGTAATCTGGAACATATCAAAATACAGATTATTCCTGCTCACTATGAACACGGGTCGTTGGTAATATTTGATTCCGATTCAGCGTGGGTCGAAATTCATTTATAGAGGGGGGCCATCTCTAGGTGACCCGATTTTCCAAAACGATACCAGAGCCTTAGAACAAGAACCAACATTGTCACCCGTCTAATTGGATGATCTGAAACCGAGTAGTACTCTTAGGTTGTATATGATCTCGGATCAAAAACAAGTATCTCGTGATATATAAAAGTAAACAAGCACCGTGAATTATCGTTCGGGTAATATGATAATAACCTGGATGTTTGTAATGTGAAAATTGAAATTATCAAAAACTAATACCGGTCATCGGGAATCTAATCTCGGATATCACTATAGGAATAATATATAGTTGTTCGATAATGGAATTATGAATGAGATATGAATAACGGTAACATAAATTCGATGGCATAATACAATAATAGAACCCTATAGTTATTACAAGTCATCCTAAACTGCGTGTTTGTATGCAAAGAACAGGAGAAAAAGCATAGCAGAAAATGAGTGGAATCGTACGAGAAAAAAGGCAACTAGCCTGTACTAAGCGCAACAACCTTGGAATCAAATTCAACAGCGAAGCATCATACTCCCGAGAATTTGAACTTTTCTTCATATTTCGTTACATGGGAAGTGTGACTAAGGATATGAAAATCTATGTCACTTCCATATCTGGGGATAACGGTCCAGACAAAGCGGAGTGATAAATCATATCTGTTGAAATTCACGAATCTTCCGGTTTTAGAACACTTAGCTTGTAACTTGGTGTGAAACGGTATTGCTAAAGTTTGGTGGGAAAGAAGTTTGAACTAGGGGTAGTTAGTTTAGGAGGAGGTGCGATATCATGCAGCATGTTAGGGGCAGGAGTTAGTTGTCACAGGATTGTTGGAAAGGTATCGGATGTCTCATGTGTAGGAAGATGGGGAGCACTAAGGTGTTAGTGCTCATTCCGCTTCAGTAGTGTTGCAGTTTGTGTTGCACTAGGGTATGGGGAAACATTAGAAAATGTCACGAGTGTTTGGAGTTATTGTGTGGGTCACGGAGAAAGTTTTGAGATGCACTTTGGAAGGTTGTGGATCTTCCATGAGGCCGGAGTTCATGCAGTGCAGACTAGCGATAAGGAAAGAGAGCAGGACTCTCCGTAGCAGACGTTTCTTGTATATATAGAGCACCTCCGACAACGTAGAAATGAGAAGGACCCAATTCACTCTCCCGCAACATAGCCTATTTATATGAAAACAGGCAATCTCCTATCAGGACCTATACCTACTAGGACAAATAGAACTATCAGAACATTGATAATAAATTGTAGCTATTGTGGAAATATGATGGAGAATACAGCAATGTTTGGTAAACGAATTAGGGACAGTGCATATTACAAGAACAGTAGGAAATTTGGGAGCCCAAGTCGACTAAGGAGTCCTTGACACAGTTGCGAAAAGGTATCAATATCCATTGCCAATTATACTTGAAGGCTTGGACTATGACCAATCAACTATATACTTCACTAAACTGGATATCAAAGACCAGATCATACTTCACAAATGAACTTGGTAGGAAAATGCAAATCAGGATTCACCTTATGAGGTAGGATGAACAAGTACCTGGCTATACGGAATGAAGTATCTAGTGCACAATGATTATTATACTACAATAATATCCACGTTTCGTGCAAATTGCTTGACCAATACAGAATCTTCTACATGTATAGTGCCTTAATACACTAAGCGACCTTATATCAATACGAGTTATATTTATCTAATATCAGAAGAGCAAGTCAACAACCTAGTGTGAACATTAAACATGTGAAATCTCAATTCGATAAACAAGAATTCTAATACAAATCCCCTATGATGTGTAGAAATGTGCTACAAGTTCATCTTATCTAACAAGACAATTGCGAGATTGGACTAGACCTACCACGAAATTGAAAATAATCTGCGGTGTGGTGTTAAGCAACCTCTACAACCATTTTATCCCGATGATTCAGCAGGATGGCAAAGCCTTTACCTGTCAGCAGTAACAGAAATGTGAAGAACGGGGCAGAAAAATGACCGCAAGATATAGGGACATTGGATGAAACTCTCAGTGCTACAATGCCTAATACATTTTAAGCCATGCAGAAAGAAAAGGATCGTAGTAGATACCACTAAGAATATGCCTTCAGGAATACTACCACAAAGGTTCGATGTGGGGAAACAAGGGCTGATTGGCTCTGCGCGAAAGTCCTGGACACATGCACAATGGAACCTGGATATTTTGAGCAGTATTTCCATTCATTGTACAAGCAATCCCACAATACGGCATCTGAATAGAGCGTGATGACCATTCTGTTGGGATCATCATAGACAATAAGAATGTAGTGATATTGAGTATCATGAAGTAGGCAAATGATATACAAATACGGTGAAAGGAGGAGAGCTTACGCAATTACATCTTCAAAATCGACTACCCTGAGAGAGTTAGGGCGAAAAACCAGACACCATAGCAAGATCCCAGCAGACGAACGACTTCACAAAGTCTGACTCATCAAAAAGAAAAGCAGGATTCTCCTAAGCCATCAATATTTTACGAGTATTGAATCAATGCAAATTGAGGACAACGACGTCTAAAAATTTAAACCAGCAAGCATCATACACTTGCCAGTTCCTGACAACAAGGGAAGCCCGAGAAAAAGCTGATACGAGGAAGAAACACATGACATTTTGCCTATGCAGCTGCAATGCTAGATATGTTTGGTATGACAGAATGATACAAATTCTGAATCGGAATGAGATAAGGATTCACAATATCAGAGACCCTGGTAATATCAAACTCGCAGAACCTGTAACAGGGGCTTCCAGCCGAGGAATACTAATCCAGATATACACCTGGCTTAGACTAAGATAATCAGGTCAAATCCTAGGCACAAACTGTGACTTAGGTCTACGGACAAAAGTCACGCGACATGCATCCTATGGACTACTCAAACCCAACCAACTGCGATAGAAATATAGTGTACCAAAATCTCCGTGGACCTGAATCCAGATTTTCACATATTGGAACTCTTTGATAGTATCCTAGTTGTACGAGACCGACAGACTTAAAGAAGTTCCTGCTTGCCATGTCAAAACGTATGACTGCCGCCATATCTGCTACTACTCTTACAGGCTCTGGCCTCTGCCTATATGAGCTACCCAAGGGTGTCTTGACTGATCTGGGATCAATATTTACCCAGCAGATATTGAAACAAATGTGAGAAAACCGGCAGATTCCATCTAAGATAACCACAGCCATTCCCACACGAAGAGATACGCAAGCCAAGGGGATAAATAGTATACAAGGGCAATACCGGCCATCCTGCCAGCATGATCAGAGAGGGAGTAGCAGTATATTGTGACCAAAGGTAGTCTACGCTTATAATAACGAAACACAGTAGTGAACAACATCAGAGGAGTTTACATGTGTCCCACAATGACGACGGCATCGTCAACTTCGGGTCCTCGAACCAAGACTACCAAAATAAAGAAAGAGCGCTTGAGGTAACAACTGGAAACCTTTGAGTCGGCAATGCTGCCGGCACAATGACAGCAAAAGGTAAATTGGGATCAATACCGGCGGCCGAGTCCCAACCAATATGGTGAAGACACTGTAGAGCTGCTTCCACAAAGGATCACAACCACCTAACCTTATAACAAGCTCAGCTGCAAGAAACTAGTACAATGTTGCATCTGGTCAGGTATCGGAATAGCGGCTTATAAGAGTAGCCTTGCACCTTTGATGCCAACAAGGAACTCATTTCACCTCTCCCTCCTTGAACTATACCACAACGACCAGTTCCCATCACAATAAACTAGTCTTTCTCTCCCTGTGGCACTAGAGAGAGAACTAGCGCACCTGTTGAGACCAAGAATGGGCTGCTAGTTACACTACCGTGAGCTCAAATGACACGCCCAGTGGACCACTCCTGCTGCCAGAGGGGACCCAGAATTGTTCTCAACCTCAGATTTGATTAACACTCAAGATCCTGCTAGGCTCTCGGCGGCCAATATGGGTTGAAGCTGTCCGCGGAGGCTCACGGAGGCTCTGGGAGTGCGTGTTATCCTAGGTAGGGCAGGGGGTCCCCAACCTCATAAGGTGACATGAGGTTGGGCAGCATAAGAACACAGAAGCAAACACGACCAGGAGGACAAACTATCTAAAGTCGAAGGGCCAGTGTGGTCTAAGATAACTTGCAGGACTTCCCCATAGACTGCATGATGTCTTGTACTGTGGACTGACGTCGGCTAAGCGGGAACAACAAAGACTGATGAAACTTGATTTCCTCTACAGGAAAGAGGATAAGAACATCTGCTGATAAAGTGGAAAACCAACGTGAGCCTCAGCAAACTCCTGACCAGCACCCGAACTACTCGCACTCATTCCCCATTACCATGTTGCCACTAGCTAATTATGAAGGGCATATTGGTAGACAACAGAAAGACAATTCACACGAGACGCTGATACTTCTGGTCACCTTTTCTGTGTTGTTTCTAAAGCCCCACTTCACTACTGAGAGAGAGGGAAAATAGGCAAATAATATGTGAATATGATGTGGCCGCCTATGGTGTACCACAAAGCACACTAATACCAGATATGACAGTCACTAGCGAAACATGATGTCACCAACCAGATCTAACAGTCACCCATAGCTGGTCTTCCCATCATACCGTTAAGCCACGCGTGGGCTGCTCCAAGACCATCCCTCTTACTGACCGGCACATCCCAAATCTAATGTCATTCTTCAAACACTCACCCTGAAACTAGCCGTTCTCAATCCTCTGAGATGAGGCCTAGTTTCACCCCAATTCAGCGCGCTTGACTATGCCATAACCTTTCGTAAATCCATCCATGTTCTTTTCAGTAATCAGCATATAGGAGATGTTTCTTGTGCCATCGTGAACCTGATCCTTGATCCAATTGAACTTGACCCTCACTGTCATGCCTAGAGTCTGATGCTTAGAGTCTGATGTTCACCGATGTTTACATTCTTGATATACACCTGATTGTCACTATATACCGGAAGTGACTCTAATTCCATGAAATGCTGATCTATCTGGAGATGTGTGACTGATAAAGAGTGGTGCAATTCCTGATGGAGTTGATCAATCCATACTCACTCATCAAGACTAGTTACAGTAGCGATATATTGAGCATCTTCTGTACTCTTGGCTGTTATTGGTTTCTTCTTCAATTGCCATGTGATGATTGAGCTATCCTGATTTCCAATACCCATCCCAGTCCTTGACTTCATAGAGTTCGGATCACCAGAAAAATCAGAATCTGTGTAAATAGCAATTGTCCTGCATAGCTGGCTCACTCGTTCTCTTATCCATAACTTCATCTGATATGCCACTGTCCTTGACAGGTACCTCATGACACCTATAGCCATTACTATATGAATTTGTGATGGATCAGAGGCCTATTTCTTTCAATACTCCGACAGCAAACGAAAATCAGAGTGCGTAGCAATGGTGGCATAGGTGAGACTCCCAACAATCTCCTGATACTTCTTCTGCTTTGCCTTTTCTTAACGAACAGAGTTACTCAATACATCCTGTCTTTCCCTCATGCTTATTTCCTCTTTGCCCACCAAAGTACTGGGTCCGTTCCTTTGTAACACGGGCATTGCTAGGTCCAGTAAGGCACTTACACTGTTTGCCCCGGCCATCTGGAACCTACGCAGAACCTATGAGATATAACGTGACTGCTCGCGAGTGATCACCTTTGTCCTCTCATCACGTGTATCCTTCATAACAAGAAAGTAACTCACTTGGCCCATATCCTGTATAGCGAAAGTGTTATGGCGAATTGTGCGGGTAGCCTGCACCGCACTCCTTTCACCGACAGGAAAGTACCATCCACCCATACGATAAGAATCAGCTCCCCTTGATAGTAGACACCCTCTTTCCAGTCACTTTTTCTGAACCCATTTCTAATCAATTCACAATCCAGCTTTGCATACCCGTTGAGGCCAAATTGGCTGAGACAGTCAAGACTCTTGAGAATGCGAACACCTACTGGTTTCGCCTTGCCTGTAAAGACAACTCCTCTACCATCCTTGCTAGCCTCTTCTATCACTTCAGAGCACAACGGTCATTGTAGATATATCTCTTCTTCAATTTTGCTTTCCAGGAACGCTGCCACAATCGCCAGCTGATGAATCTCATAGTTATGACTAGCCACAAATGACAATACCAACCGAATAGTACTAAGTCAAACAAAAGGAGAATAAGGTTGCAGGAAGACAATGTGGGGTTTCTGTTTGAACATATATGTAACAAATCGTGCCTTGTCACATTTATGACTGCTATCGGAACCCAACTTTCTCTGCAAAGACAATCATGACGTTACGGCCTTTTTGCCCATTGGTAGCTTGTTCACTAGGACTCAAGTCTGGAGCCTTTCTAGATTCATGATTTCTTCCTCAATAGCCTACAGATATATATCCTTTTCTAGTGACGCAACTGCCGCCATCAGCAAAAATAAATACCTGCGTGCTCTGCATCGTGGGCGTCGGGCATTCTGGGCACACTGAACGTAATCTCGCAATTGAGATAAATCCGCGCACACTCAATTTGTCTAGAGGCAGCCCGTATTTCTACACAAACTGAACACGACCCTAGGCGTCCCATGAGACAACTCTCCTGTGAGCAGGCAATCCCCGCAGACCACCACTCTGGATGTGGCAGACCCCGGGTGCCCCTTCCTCAACTTGCTTTGGTACCTAACTGTTTCCTAGGGCTTACTCTACAGGTTTCTCGCTATTGTCATTGTCAGCTAGTGACTGGTAGTTTCCTATCAGCGATGATTCACTGATCTCGGGTTTGCACAAAACCAGACCATGTGGCATCAGTAGCCAGGAGACATCGGAGACCGAATACAATGATGTCACTGGATGTATGTAAGGTGTCTGGATAGTGCCTGCAATTTGCCAGGGTTAAGTCTCTTCATCTGGACACATTTCATATATCCTGTGCTGTCGTTCTATTCCATGTGAGAAGTTTACTGTCTTTTGATACCCCTACATCCTTTTTTGTCTCCTCCTGAAGTCTTTGCACAATCTTCTTTGACTCCTCATATCGCCAGAAGGCTGTTTCTGGATATGGTGTATGGCCAGAAAACTCACGACTTCTGTAACCGATACATGTTATTTGGTTCCTGATATAGGGATTTATGGCATACACATTGTGAAGGATTATGAGGGCAGGATTGTTAGGCTGGTGAGGTTCTTATGTTATGTTTTATGTTTGATTCAAGGCATCAATTCAGGCCTAATTTATTTGATTTTGTTTAGGCACCAGGATAGCGGGGAAAAAGAGGCATTTAAGGACTGCTATCTTCCCAAAATTTGGGAGAGGCAGATTTTGGCAGACACAGTTCTGAATGCAAGCAGTTGAGCAGTTTGTTCTTTGCAGTTCACATTTGAATAGCGAGTAACTCCGGGACATGATGAAGCTAGCGATATGATGTTAGCTGGCGGGTCAGCGATGCTATCAAGATCTGCATTAAAGTGCCTGAGGACTCAGCGAGGCGGCGCCCTCAGCAAGGCTTGGCGCAGCTTAGCTTGCCGCTATAATTGAGTAAAGATTTGATCGTCATGATGAAAAGATAGAGAATTCCATAAACCCTGATGTGAGATACAATTGCCCTCTACAAAATGACTTTTAAATCTTCCGAAATCCCATCACAAGTCCAGGAGTAGCTCGGTATTGAGATGGCAGCTAACAACAATGTCTCAAGCCTGACGACTGCGGCAGAAATGCTGGGTGCCGCACCCAGTACTCTTATGCATCACAGAAGAGGTCGACGAAGCCGGAAGGAGAAAAGCTATCGCCGCCAAAAGCTCACACCTGAGGAGGAAAAAACCAGCGTCGAGTGCTGTTACTTTGACTGTCGACTAGGATTTCCTGCAACTATTTGGCAGCTTCGTGATATTGCTTAATCAGTGGTCCAAAAAAGAAAACCGCAGGAGACAATTGGAAAGAGATGGGAGGTAGGATTTATGAAAAGGCACCCAGAGGCAAAATTCCGTTTCAGCAAGCAATTGGACTGCATTCGCAATATTCATAGAAATGATACTGGATTAATGAGTCGCTTTTTTGATGTGGTACTTTTTTTTTTTTGTATTTATGGAAATAATGAAAATCTTTTATTAATACTATAATTAGTTAGAGTCCATAGTTCAAGATTATCGAATAAAGCCAACAAATATGTACAATCTTGATCAGACCGGATGTTTACTTGGACTAGGTCTGTCAAAAAAAATATTGGGAGTTATTAGAAATCCACGAGACAATGGAAAGGTCAACTTTCGAGCTCCAAGTATGTTTCCTCATAACTTATAATAAATTAGAAATAAATACTAAAAATATATTAGACAGTACCGGAGAATTTGTTGCTGTAATTGAGCGAATTTCTGGAGACGGAACTGCCTTAGATCCCACTATTATCATGAAGGCAGAGGATTTTGTTGGAGAGTGGTTCAAGGAAGTATGCGGAGTTCCTGAAGATATTTTGTTTGGAAAGTCACACAAAGGATGGACTGATGAGAAAATGGCTATAAAGTACTTGCAGCGAAACTTTGGGCCTGCAAGTCAATGAGCTTCAGAGGCAGGAGAAGAATACTGCTTACTCCGATTTGATGGACAGAGTAGTCATGTTAATTCACGATTTTTGGACTACTGTGTGGAAAGTAAAGTCATACCATATTGCCTACCTCCGCATACAATACATCGTCTACAGCCTCTCGACGTATCCATATTCGGACCTTATAAACACCAGTATCAATGGCAACTTACTTACCGATTTGAAAGACACCAATATGGAGTCTCTAAAGGCAACTTCTATGAGATCTTAATGGCTGCACGTCGAGATTCCTTTACCCCTAGTAATGTTAAGAGCGGCTTTCTTAACAGAGGACTAATTCCATTCGCCAGAAGTATTATTCTCAACAAAATCCAAGTTTCTGCTCCTCTTTCACAATCACAATGCCCATCTGAACCCTTTCCCCAATTCCCCCGAGTACAAACAGCAAGTCCATCAGGTCCTCAACCAATTACAGCATACATGAGACAGGAAATCGAGATGCTCAAAATTCCTACCAGGAAAGCAGAAATTGAACAATAGGAGTTGATAGCATATGCGACACTACTGGCGAACGATCCAGTACCATGGGGACTAAAGCTACTGATTAGCAATATTGCTATAGCTGGATTTCGGGCACTCACCGAGATTCAGTCAAAAGAGCAATGTATCCGAAACCTGCAAAGTCAGTTAGAGGGATTAAAGGCAAAGAAAACCGTAAATTGGAGTAGAATACCAACTCAGAATCAAGCATGGATTGATAGGGGAGACATCGACAGGTTTTTTGAAGTGCAAACCACAGAAGCACATCAAACAGGTGAGAGGAAGTAGCTTAACGCAACAAAACTTGTTTGTACAAGGAAGGAAAGGTTAGAGGAATGTATCCGAAAAAGGCAGGATGCAGAGAAGATGGAAGAAATGGGAAATTTACCCCAATGGCGCAAGACTGGAGCTGAAATCTTGTGGGAGGAGGGCCAGCTTGGAAAACAAATGCGGGAGGCAGCACATAGGGTTAAAAGGATTGAAAAGCACATTCAAGAATTGGCCAGTAACACAACTGTGGAAGTAGAAGAAGAAATCGGTGAGCACTCGGGAAGTCCAAAACCCTTTGGTGGAGCAGAAGTTGACACAATTCCTACCCCAGTGATAGCCGATGCCTTTGTAGATTAGCTGTCATGATAGCGAGAAGAGAAGAAAAGAGAAAGAGGTTTGCACAGACCTTATCAATAGTGTTGAGCTTGCTAAGGCGGCAGGCGGTTGTTGCCAAGCTGTGCCAAGCCTCGCTGAGGGTGCCGCCTCGCTGAGCCCTCAGGCACTTTAGCTAGAGCTATATCCCTGGCTCACAGGGTGTCTGAGGCTTGCTACCAATAACGCTATCGAAAGACACTGACACCTGCTAACCTCATGGCAAGCAGGGAAACGCATTACCACTTTCTTAGTAGCATATTGTCATCCGCCTGATTATACCAGCCAGTGCTCCACAATTCCTGCGGTTTCTGACTTCCAGCAGAGTTGGGACAGTGATGGTTCTCAACTGATACTGAATTTCGCCCACCAGCTCCGATTCAGCCTTATTTTGCCTAATTCCGGACTATTTTGACCAGCGTAATAATAGTGCTCTGCATCAAATCCTATTGTTGTGTGATCATATACCACTACTAAAGAATTCAACTGTACCCCGTTCTATGATATAACTTTTATCTACCTGTATGGGGGGATACGACCGAGCTCTGACCCGACCTGGGCAGTTCATACCTGGCAGCCAATCTTGTACCTCTGTTTTTTATGACCGCTACGGTTCATATTGTCTCTGGGTGAAGGTGCTACCAGCACTAGTCGGTATCGTTCCTGCCTGCTCAGGCGCAATTCCCAATTCTTGGCTCAATTCAACGAGATTGTCTAGAGATCCAAGTGTGCTTTCCACACATCTGGGTCGATCTCTGGCAATTCTCATCATCAACATGCCCATGTTCCTACCAATGATTTTAGTTTGCAAGTCGACTGGAGTGTTTCTCCAAGTTTCCAATTAGCACTCTAGGAGACCACGCTTTGCGTTAGCTCTCTTATCACTTGTCCCAAGCTAATCCTTTTAATCTTTACTGTGAGAACTTGATGCCAAAAATGTAGAATGTCAATAAAGAATCCTGTCTGCTAGTACCACCGAGCAGGACACAATAGTGTTAGATTCAGACACAGAAATGGGCCCTTATCTCTTCCTGAAACCCATCATCCATTGTGACACCTGTATTCTTCACTGAATAAAACTGTTCATATATCACTACGAGAATTTGCCTGGGTAACAATCTAATCTAAAAGTGCGGACAAATTTATTAGATTAATCATGTCTTATAGTGGGCTAAATGAGCGGACCAGGATGTCAGAAACTACCTGATATCCGTTTGTGGGGTGAAGGAACTGATCATTTCAAAGTCGGTAATTTACCTTTGACTCACAGGCTAATAGGACTTCAATATTAAAATTAAGCTTATGGGGATCCGGTACATCCTTTTTCGCAGTATGCAGATACTACAATCTGTACACACTGTGGGTTGTGAAGATCTGTTTCAAGAGTACCCAGGGGCCACATTATATAGTCACGAGGACTGGATATGTCTTAAAAATCAAACCAACTTCTTTGTTCATTGGAGGACTAGGTAACCCCACCACAGTTGTGGACCTACAAGTTACCGCTAGCGTTCGCTCCAATGATTATATACAATTGCGTGTACCGTAATTGCATCTGGGAACAGATCTGCGAACAATGTCAATTTTCATATTCTTTCACCGGCTTTGATCTGGATAGTAAGATCCAACCCAACAACTTCATTCAGTTAGCTACTGGTCACATCCGGGCCTACACTGTTAGATTCTGGCATTCCCAGGGTTTGTATTAGGGCAAACTGTTGATGCCGGTTGTTGATGCCGGTGGTATTAATGGCACAGTGGTAAACGATAAAAAGATATTTCACACAGAACCTGGACTCTTCGCTCGTGCGATATGTGTGGTTTATATTTTCTCTTAAGCATCCCACAGTCCGGAGGGAGGGAAATTGGGCTATCTATATACACATCGGATGTGGCCACCTATGGTGTACATCAAATCACAAACAGTCGATATGACAGTCACCAGTTGATCATGATGTTCCCAACCGGATACGATCGTCATCTATACACTTTCTATCTACCACGTGCTACTGTCAACATCATAACGTAATTTACCGCGATGCGGCTCTTCACCCATATGCGGCTCACCATAGCAACCATTGGAAAACCCAATGTATAATTGATTATGGACATAAATAATAATTCAACCACTTTAGAAATTGGTTACAAAGTACTTTTAAAT
>JACCEG010000092.1:302555-313771 GCA_014065205.1 Tuber brumale | reverse complement strand
AGATGTGCATAAGAGACTCCCATTACCTAAACCACCTAAAACTCTTTCAATAACTTTAACAATATGGGTAGACTAGAAAGCACTACTTTGGACCTTCTCCTGAATATGTAGCTTACTTAGTTGCAGCTTGAAGGTTGTATTTCTCTCTAAATTACTTTAAAATAATATTGGCATAGAATTTATCAGACTTGACCTAATGGCTTGAAAACTTATATATGATCTTAGATCATGCTAGTGAAGAATGTTAAAAATTATTATAATATTATATAAATCCTATATGTAGATATCATCTATTCTTGTTTATAAGATACTTTTTTAGTTTTAGTTCTGTGTTTACTCTCAATAGCCCCAAAATAGCTACAAACAAATCCTAATGCACTTAACACATCAAATCCAAGACCTAGGAGAGCCTACAATTTACTTAAACTAGTGTTTTTGCAATTAATTTCAATTTTCCCAACCCACTATTCAAACCAAAATGATATTTGAACTACTCCAGAAGAAAGGGAGTATACGAGAAGAACCATTCCTTATTATCAAATAAAAACTCCAGATTCTGATTCTCTATATTTAAAAGTACTTTTTAACAACTTTTCAATATGGTATCATTATTGTTTGTGTAGATAATCCAATATACCTTTGGTTTTCCAGTGGTCGCCATAGAGAGCCGCATCTGGGTGAAGAGCCGTTGCACGATAAATTACGTTACTTCCAACACTAACAAATTCAGTTCCACTGGAGAAGCGGTAGTCATCCACGATGTCAATCGGGTTTTGCTATCTCACAAGGGCCCTGGTGCTGGCTGCCCATGTTAACCAACTCTTCTTTGAGAGCCTTATGTTGGGTTTACGCAAACTATCAAGACTGATCGTAGTGAATCATGCGCAGTGGCAATTTGTCACATTGCCCGCAGACCGGTTGTCAGATCTTTGCAATGCTCATCTGGCTATAATAGATCTCCCTCTTAGGTCCTCTCACTGACATTGTCTTCTCTATGTTGTGAGTCTAGGCGATCGGACATCTCCGTCAGGCCTTGCCCACCGTCATGGGAAGATCAGGTTGTAGTAGGTCAAGTTGTGATAGGGCAGGCATAGTGGATGGGATCCTCAGACATGTGGCGAGCGGTAAGGTGATTGCAGGCAAACAAATATGTGGTGCATCTTATAGCTCTTTCAATTTGGATTCCGGTATGGGTCCAATGTAGATCCTAATTGGTTTTCATCAATGGTACCAGGACAGGTGCATGCCTTCCGTCGCAAAGGAGAGTCGTGGCTGCTGTTGTCGCATAGTAAGCAGGTCAATTCACAGAATTTGATTAAATATTGCGTCCAAATCGAGAATAGTATCTGGAGAGGTGGGCAGCATCAGGAAATCTAGATTTCTTGTAATTTAATGGAGGTGATGGAGTTTGTACGTACAAGATGGAAAAGGTCAGAATGGATTCTGTGAAGAGCGCTCATGGTCACAGACATGCAAGGACATTTGTTATGTGTGGGGAAAGGACAGTATAGGTACTTGTGCACGCTGTAACCCACATTGAGCCAACCAAAATATTTCTTGTAATACAAGGACTCATCTATTCAGAGAAAGGATACTAAGATGACAATAACAGATGTAGTTAGCTGAAGGAGGAAGATCATGATATATGAATCGTGACGCCTACAGGATGCTGTAAATGCAGGTGAACATTGTGCAAAATGGGAATAGCACAGTGAGGGAAGACAAAGGAGGTAATTCCAATATGAAAAACAGGTGAAAAGGATGGTGAACAACTGGTGAAATGCAAGCAAACAAAACTCGAATCCAAATCCACTAAATAAAAAACAGTTGAGACAGACTATGAACAATCTGATTTGGCGAAACTCCCGAAAAGAAAACTTCACTGCAAATCAACCAAACAAAAAACCAGCTAGGAAAGAACCGCAACTTTTTCGAAAACCTTCGAAAACAAAACTCCAATCCGAGTCTTTCAATCAAAACAACAGTCTGGCTAGAACAGGAGGTGTGCAAAACTCAGGAAAATATAACTTCCCATGGAATCCACAAAACAAACGCCTGTCGCGTAAGAAACAGAAAAAATATGAGAAGCTGGACAAAATAAAACCTAAAAGGGAAAATTCCGATCCAAATTGTGCAAGAAACGCCCTAGCTTAGTAATAGTCTGCCTTGGTACAGGTGGGACGAGTATATCACTTGCAAGACTTCATGTCAGCCAAAATATATCCAAGTGGACACTGCAGACTAAATGAAAGCAGAAATCAATATGAAAAGGTAAGCACTGACAACCAGGGATGCTGATACGCACTTGAGCCTGAAATGTTGCTGCTTGATTATCTCAGAGGTAGAATCAGATTCCTGATCATGGAGGGACAGGTCAGACCCTTTCTGGAAGCTGCATATTTTAGACATCCGAGCTGCCTCCATGGGAGGTTTTCTAATTTTGGCCAGGTGTGTTGAGCTATCTGATGCTGCCTACGGGGTCCCATGGTACCTTCAGGGTGAGTTGACAGCCATCCAAGGAGATGGTTCTGCTATTTTACTTTGCAAACATTTGCAATGACTGCTGCCAATATTGGTATGACAGACCTCAATAAACAGTTGTTGATGTCAGCCAGATGCAGCATGGCTTGCGTACCTGAACTTGGTAGACCAGTAACACATATTTGCGTGGCCTTCGACCCTAATTCTCACATTATGGTAGCTGCAGGCACTTCCGCTGCAGTGGACCAGTTCTGCGTCATCATTGTAGCTGTCACTGTCGCCCTCTTCATCGGCATTCTCTCTCCATCATTTTCCTCCTCCAGCTGCTATACTTCAACTTCCTACTCTTCACCTACTTCGTTCTATTCTCCCTGCTCCTCCATCCTATCCCCTTGGATGTTCTGCAGCCTGTACAGCTCACCACAGGTTGGTGGTATTCAAGGCTTATCATCCGCATTGCGAGGTTATTGGAACAAGTTGTCTATCAGTTAGTAGGTCAGACTCACCTTCTACCATATCTGGATGAGCTGATTCGAGATGATAGGCAGAGTATCAGATATCAGTTGTGCCTTACTTAGATCATTGTGCAAGAAAATGGTACTATACAGTGGGGTTCCCAGCCTATGATAAAACACAACCACATGTCTTACAACCCTTCCTATTTGAGAGAGAAAGTTGGATGGTGTGTGTTCTGTCAACTTCAGCTAGGAGACCACAGTGTGGGTTTGCCACTGGACCTTGTCGAACCCAGACAGCAGCCCAGCCCCACGGTGGACCTTGGATCGTATGTAGTACCACAGGTGGATACCATATATAGTACTAAAACCCATGAGATCCATATTAGCCATAATGATCCTAATTTGTGGTATACAGTTGGAGGACACTTATGATAATTTCCGGCAGGAACCGCAGCAGCAACATGCGGTGAACCTGCAACCACAAGAACTATCACCTGCAATCTTCTCAAACCCTTTTTGGCTGCAGGCTTGAACACAAAATTCCAGGCATCATGTGAATAGCCTGCCCCTCGCTGTGTAGGACTGCCTGCAGCGTGGGGGCCTGTTTCTGCCAATGCACTCAACTGTAATGGGGTTGGCCTGAAACACTTCCCATCTGGCCAGAGGACTGCTCTTGTGCCCAGTCAGCTAGGCGGAGTACAACGTGGGATACACTGCGTGCAGCCAGGCACTCTATTACAGACCGAAGATAGCGAGCTCAGGAATAGACTAACTTCTGGGTACCCATATACATCCTCCTAGCCTTCATGGCCCACTATTGTTAGGGAAAGACGTGCGGATTTCTAAGTCCGGAGTGTGCTTGGATTGGCAGTGGTAGACAGGGGGGCGCACGGATCTTTCGCTGGTGGTTTCGTCAGCTGGAACCGTAAAAAAACAGGTAGCAATAATAAGGATATTCTATACTTGCTGTCAGAGAAATGGTAGAAGTCCGGCGTATGACGTTGCTTGGGTAAGTGACTTCTGCGGTCCAAAAATGCTTTGTACAGGATTATTAGGTCCGGGCATATTACACTCACGAAACTGAACCCAGCACCTACAGAAAGATGCTTAGCTTGAGGCCAGGGCCAGTCATTGCGCATTGAGAGTAACTGTGTTGATATTAGATTGATGTGGGGCTGCAGAAGCGGTTGCTGGATGGTATAAAGAGAAGAAGCAGGGGAGAGGAGGGGGAAAGTTGGTAGGTTATATATGGACAGCAAAGGTCTTTCGTGGTTCGAATCCAGTGTGTACACCGTACAATCATGGGCATCTATGAAGACGCTTCATGAGCACCTGTCAGCGAAAATAATATTACAATCCTCAAATAAGGCACATATGAGCAGCATATGAAGCACAAATAAGCAGCAAATAAGCTATAAATAAACAACAAAATGTGAGCAATATCCAACAGTTTCTACTGTATATTGCTCACCAGACTGGGTAGTTAAAAGTTACCATTGAAAGCCAAATACTGATCGAGTTGAAAGAACTAATGGGCACTCGAAAGATAGGAATAATATTCCCAAAATTTGGGTTATTTGCGACAGTCATTTGGAGCTACAAACGACTCACAAATGAGCCACAAAATATGTGCAAAGATACTTGCAACTCCAGGAGTGCCTTAAAAAGAGCATACTTGATAACTATGAATGGTACTGAAGAGCCAAATAGTAGAGCTGGGGGACAAACCATTCCGGAGTCCAAGAGCGCCAGCGACGAGGCTAGCTACTTAGTAGTAGTGGGTAGTGTGCCTGATCGTAGGTGGAATCCAGAAAGCTGGACTGGTTCGTGAACCATCAGTTGACTTGCGAGTCAGCAGCAAAATACCTGCCATAATGATTACTGCTCACCACTGCAACAGGATCTTCGAAAGCAAAATACTACCCCTGTAAGGCCAAGATACCACCGTACTGGAAAGAGAACAGTGCAGAAAGCTTCGACCTGTGGATCTGTCGGCCATATTACTAGTTTAAAAGTTACAACTTTAATTGTTTTGTACGCGACGTCCGACTTTGAACTTGAAAGATCATAGGTCACGTGACCTTTCGGCTGCTTCATCCACCAAAGCGGGTCATAATAGACCTCTGGATGAATGATATTAAAAGCTTAAAGAGGACAAGATGTTATAGAACAGGTCACAGATTGCTTGTTGTCGACAAAGTTGTCGATTAGGGAGCCGCAAAACTCTAGCTAAACAAAGAGATGTAGGCCAAAATCATTGTGTGGAGAAGCTGTCGAGGAAGGCCAATCTCGATAAAATAGGTAATGGTAAATATTATATTGTAAACAAGATTACATTGATAAGATCTCTTCTAAATTACTTGATAAAGTCAGTAAATATGGGGGGCCCGTTGATATGTATATCCCGTATCTGTGTGTTGGTGGACCACTGCTAACTGCGAGGCTTACAAAGTACCGCACAGATTTTAATACGCCAATGTCGTAACCGCCTCTAGCAGGCAGCGGTAACTATAGTGTTGTCGGACTTTGTTCTGGACCGAAGGTGGAAACTTAGTGAAGCAAAGTCCGGTGGCTTTAACTGTGGTAATTGAATAGATTTCTAACTATATCGCAACTACTGAAGTCGCACAAATGTTTGGTAGATCTCAACTAAAGATTCTGTAAGCGAACGGAAGAAAGTAACCGTTCAACCTAGTATATTGAAAACACTTTTCTGTCAAAGTCTGTCTCTTCCGACGTGAAGAATAGCAGCTTTTAAGTAGACTTTTTAGGCTACAGGGAGCCTTGCTCTCATAACATATATAACTCCAAGATGGGAGCCTTGAAACCAAACATAAAACATGTAGAGTATCAAACTCATACTCCGCAACAAAACATGAGACATGTTGAGGATCAAAGCGATACTCGTAACCAAAGATAAAACATGTGGACTACCAAACAGAAACGCGAAACCAAACATAAAACATGTAGAGTGTCTAACCGATACTGGCAACCAAATATAAAACATAGAGAGTATCAAACCGATACTCGAGACCAATCATGAAAGCTCTAGAGTATCAAACCGATACTTGAAACCAAACACAAAACATAAAGAGTATCAAACTGATACTCGAAACCAAACATAAAACTCATAGACTATTAAACCAATACTCTAAACCAAATATAACATATATAGAGTATCAAACCCAATATTCTTAAGCAAGAGACACACCTTATTTCCTGAAACAAATTCAAAATACAAGCAGTATCAACTGATACCTGAAATTCATAAACCGGTAACCTGTACCCGTTACACCTGGAAAAAAAAAGCAAAACCCTTATTTCAACACAGAACAAGGAAATTCATAGTCCTCGCTATAATAATCAGAATACAGATAAGTATCCCAAAAAGATTTATCAAGCACGGGTACGTTTGAATAGCTCTCAAAGCTATCCTTAGTATGAGAGTAACACAGAGGAATCAACCCAGAAAATACCTCAGGAAACTGATCTTTGGGCATGTTGTCTGTCCAGCATGCTTGAACTAAATCTATGGCGTGTTCCAATCCTTCTACTCGGTTCTCAAATATTCTCATTTGCTGGATATCCTTTCCAACTACCCAAGAATTGTTCCTTGCCGTATCATTCCCTGTCGTAGAGGACTGATTTAGCTTCCCATACCTGTTCTTGATTGATACGTATGGGTGCTGGTTTCGCGAACACCGGTCCTAAGAACCGAAAATCGTCCTTGGAGTAGTAAGATTTAAAAATCAAAAAGTGGAATGCTCACATCCTCCTGCAGTACATCCTTGCATCTATGCTGACAGTATAGTTCTGCATGTGTTCATCCAATTCAAGTACTGTAAAATGACCTCACTATCGTGGTTGTAATTTCCAAGATCTGCCAAATTCTGTGGCAAACTGGTGTCCAAAAACCATAATCCTTTCCCCAATCCAGACTGGTTTGCGTCAGTTCCAACTCTTAGCTGCAACTCTGTTTGATCTTACAATAGCCAAATGTAATGCTTGGTCTGCCTCATTTCTGATCTCCTGGTGTTGATTGTTGTAGTCATCAGATGTGGGCACTGTTGCAAATTTGACTTTATAGGTATCGAGTTGTTGGTGTTCTCGTCCATATGCAGCTTTGTATCAGGTCATTCATATAGTATCGGAGTAACCTGCCTCGGAGTAAGCTATCACTTCAGGGCGGGATCCAAGCCATTTGGTCTGCCATGCATTAACAACATTACTTAATTCTGTTTTCAGTTCTCTGATCTTTCTTGCCACTTGTCCATTGGTCTAGTGGTGGCCAGGTGAAGCCATAATATGTTCAACTCCCATCATGTTCAATGTCTGTTTCCGAAATTGAGAAGTGAGCGTGGGATTAGTATCACTGACAACCGATGTACATACTCTGTGAGGTGTAAAGATATGGTACCTGAGTAATTCTATTGTTGATATCGTAGTAGGGTTCACAGATGTTGGTATCAGTCAGCTGAAACCAAGCGTTGTATCCACAACCACTAATATTAAATGTTGTCCTCTCAGCTTGGTAAAGGGCCTGTAAAATCAATAACATAGCTCAACAATATTTCCACGGAGATGGGCAGCGAAATGGAGGTTTCCGTAGGTAATGTAGTCATTTCCTGGTTCAGTAGACATATGTCACACAGTGGGATATAGTCTTAGAAATCCCTGGTCATCTCCAGCGAGAAGATGTACTCCATTGCATACCGTAGATTTCGATCCCGGGTACCGTGTCCTTTATTATGTATCTCTCCCACTATAAATTCTCTTAGCGTTTCTCTATTTACTCCATGACCCTGCGGAATGTAAAGGCAATCTTCTGCTGTGCTAGTTGTGTCACAAATGTGGCTTAGCGAGGAAGGTGCTTTCACATCACCCATGGTTATGAGTCATAGGTATGTTCTGTTTTGCACATGACCTCATTAGAGATTGTGGGTTTCACAGATATAATAACTTCGGTCCTATGATATAGTTATGATGATATGTGATGCTTCGCATATGACCTCAATTGGAGGTCATAGGTTTCGCGCCTGAGCCCACTTTGGTCCTATGACAAGTGATGATGTTTTGGTATGACTCACAGTTGTGAGTCATATGTGGTGAGTAACTTGAGAAGTATGTCACAATGGCGTGAAGGGCAACTATATAAGGAGGCCATTAGGGCTGCGTAGATAGGCCACGCTCCGCTTCCGCTATTTTCCCCCCCCTACATTTTCATCTTACTCTCAACACCACCAGCGTCCGGTGTGCCCATACGTCCGAACTCTCACCAGAAGCCTTCCGGCTGAGGCCTGTCTGACTAGACAGAGATGTCCTCAGTCCCCCTACCCCCCTCTGAGCACTCCTCAGTGTCAGGAATCCGTCCTCACGTTCCCCTTCTCCTTGCGCTGCTCGAGAATGCGACAGCAGAGGCGCGGGTTTCCCCGCAACTCTTTCCCCCGATCAGCTCTGGAGAACTAGACGACCTCTCGCCTGGCGAAGCCGTTATCCTCCCCCTCCTTTGCACATCGCTCCTAGCCTCAAGGGCCCTATCCTCTCAAACCGACGAACTCGCGCTAGAGGTTGCGAGACTATCTGGCCAGATCGACGACCTCCACGCTCGCAAGAGTAAGTCAGCGGTCCCCCCCCCTCCCCCCTTGTCTGAGAACGCTACGGCAGCCTCACTCTCCGCCCTCCAACTCTCGGTTAGGGACCTGGCGTCCCGTCTGACCACCCCCCTCCCGCAAACGACACGCCACCAACAGCCCCCACCCCAACAAAATGCACCCAACCACACTGCATCCAATGCGGCTCGGGTGGCCCCATCCAAAAAGGGTAAGGAGAAGGCGCCAGCTGACTCCGACCTCCCCCTCGCAGACAATCTCACCCCCCTTTACGAGGGAGCGGGTGATGTAGACTTTCCCTCTTACAGTACCAAGGACCTAAAGTGGTACGGCAACCCTGCCGCTTACGCGGCCAAATTCCCTCGCTCCTGGGAAGCACAAACCTTCCGGGACGGCAAATACCCTCCTGCCTCCGAGTTCCACCCAGTTCCGTCGTCGTCGGCACAGACCGGCGCCCCCTCCTACGCTCCGGCCGCCTCATCTGGTCAGAAGAGGAAGGGCAAGACGAACAAGACTAAGACCACCCCGTCTGCTGCCCAGGTTGCGTCTGGAAAGACAGCTGATGCCCCTTCGCGGGGCCCCAGGAGTCTGCCAGCAGCCGAGCGGCGCTTCTATGCTCCGCGTTTGTCCCCCCTCCCTCACCACCAGGCTGAGCTTATAGCTGCCTCTTTCCCCGACTCCGCCGCCTCAGTGCTGCGAGAAGCTGGTTGCATCCTCCCGTTATCTTTCTCCGTCCGAGTAAACGACCGAGGCGCCGTAACCCTTCTTGCTCTCTCACCATTCGTCTCGTCCACTTCATACGCCCCCTACTACGAAGCTCTTTCCTCGAAACTGAACCAATCTTTCCCGATCGGAGATTCCCCCTGGCTCCCCTTCCGCCCTGCGCCGAACGAGGTGCAACTAGCCGTTCACTCCCTCCCAATATCATACCTCCCCAGGGACGACGATGACCTCTTCCAATCCCTCTCCAATACAATCCTAATCATCAAAAACGTCCAGATCCTCTCTGCCCGATACCTCAACCCCTACCGAGACTCTAGGGTCCAGAAAAAGGCGACATCTGTGGTTGTCACTGTGGCCCCGGAGAATGAGGCCGCTATGTTGGGCAACGCTTACCTTTACTCCTCTCGATGCAAGATCGAGTGAGCCTACTCTGCTAATGTCCTCACTCATTGCCGTAATTGTTGTGATTACGGACACCACTCCGCAAGGTGTAAGATCGACCACCCTGTTTGCCCAATCTGCGCCCTCTCCCACCGCAAACAGGCACATAGGTGCCAGAACCCGACCTGCCCCAAGGGAGGCAACCTCAGAGCGGTTGCCGACCGCTGCCCGACCTCTCCACCGCTCTGCGCAGTCTGCAAGGGACCCCACCCGGCCTTCGCTAGAGACAGCCCATCAAGACCCGCCCCCCCTAATCTCTGTAGGGAATCCCCTCTACCGCAGGATGAGGAAGGAATGGACACGACGAACGACTCCGGCGAGGGTCCTTCAACTGGTGCACGACCCCTCTTACCCCCCATCGACTTTGAGACACCCCGTCCTAGGCGTGGGGATGTCCCCCCAACACGTCCCCCAGCAAATGTTGCGAAACCCCAAGGAGGAGCTCTGCCAAACCCCGCCTGGCAGGCGACTCCAACTCCTCTCCCCCTGCCTGAGACGCCGGAAGGCGTGTAATGGCTAGTCGCACCTCCCCTGCGAGTTCCGTGCTGGCGACGGACTCCAATAACCCCATATCCGTTCTTCAACACAACTGCTTGGGAAGCTGGGATGTGTTTCTCTCCTTATTTAATTCATTTTCTTTGTTGAACTTCCCCCCCACCCTTGTCGCAATACAAGACCCCCCCCTGTACAGAAATATACCTCCTGCGTTTGCGGGTTTTAAGTTTTTTTTACCTCCTTGCCCCTACTGTGGCAAGCCCAGGGTGGCTTGCTACCTACATTTACCTTCCACGCAGCAGTTCTCAGTTCTTCCTGTTTTTTCTGGTAAGAGAGACTGGATGGCCGTGGACTTTTTTTCCTCTGTTGGTTTTTTTGATTCCTTTGTTACCAAATTTCGCGTGGTGAACCTTTACAGCACCTGGGATGGCTCCCCCTTCAGAAGGACGATCTCGCCGGACGTTGCGTTCCCCACGACACCCTACCCCACCCTGGTTGTTGGTGACTTCAACATCCACCACTTTTCATCTGACCCAGGTCGTCTCTTTTCTGTCTCGGACCTTGGTGCCTCCTCCCCCTTTTTTGAAAGGGCTGCCAGTGAAGGATTCTGCCTTCTGAACACCCCTGGCACCCTAACGTACTTTCCATTCGACACAAACCTCCGCCCATCAGTAATAGACCTAGCCTTTGCCAATGCCCCACTCTCTGCTAGCTTCAGTTCTTGGAGCACGCCCCTTCCCCCAACGGGGTCTGACCACGTACCAATACTGGTAACACTCTCGACGCCTCTGGCACGCCCCCCACCACCTTCTCCATCGTGGACAAATACGGACTGGTAAGCCCTTGAGGAAGGGCTAAAAAAGATGACGTTCAACCTTCCTCCCCCCCTACCTACGCCACACACTCTGGCTGCCTGGTTTGACATGGCCCTAGACAGGGTCAGATCCCAGATCAAGAGCCACACCCCTGACAAGAGACCAACCAACAGGTCAAAACCCTGGTGGTCCCC
>JACCEG010000092.1:282195-295683 GCA_014065205.1 Tuber brumale | reverse complement strand
AAAAAAAAAAAAAAAAAAAAAAAGACTGCCAGGCGGAGAAGGATCAGATCATGACCCGAAACCACTCGCAGAACTCCGACGAGAACAAAGTGAAAAAATACTGCCATTGATTGGACAAGATCGACCTAAGGTCAAACAACCGGAGACATGCGCGCGGAGCAGATACAAGCTCCGGAACTGGATGGCCGAAGTGACGATTGACATTCAAGCTACGTGGTGGCGAGAAGGATAGGATGTGCAAAAGATCTCTTACATTTCAAGTCACCTGCAGGGAGACCCAAGGAAATGGCTCACACCATACATGAAATGCAACCAACCAACTTGATGGAGGAGCTGGGAACAGTTCAAAGAAGCCATCCAACGGCAGTTCGGAGAGGTGAACCCCAGGGGAGTGGCCAGAATCCACATAATAAACAAGGATCTAGCGTACCGCTCCATGACAGAATACTGGATTGAGTTTAGACTCCCACGAACAGAAGTATGAATGCACTACACAACTGTATTACAATACCTAGACTCATGTATATCGTAAAGACCACAGAAGGAATTCGTAAATTTCGACTCCGTGGCCAATACAGTTGAAGAATTGGCCGCCTGCGCCATCAAGAAGGAAATGTGACTGGCAATCCTGACAAACCTAAAAAAGGAAAAGCGCGTGAAGACAAAAGAGACTGCCATCCCAAGCAACATGGATGGACCATTTAGACTGATATCGCAGCCCTACAAATGAAGTTTCAAACCCACCAGCAACTGCGAGGTGGAAATGAATAAGGCCCAGACGTGACGACCCCTCAACCTATCCAATGAAGAATACAGGAAGCGAAGAGATCACAACCTCTGCTTAATATGTGGCGGGAAAGGACATGGAATCCGGCAATGCAGAAGCAGATCAGAAAATGGGCACAAGCCGATGACACCCGCCCCAGGCAATAACTGGATCAAGCAACAAAACAGAACCAACTGGAGGCAGATGACCATGGAGGAGGACGAACTGGAAACAGAAGATGGTCCCGAGCAAGAGAGGGTCTGGTGGACAAGAAGGGGAAGGAAACCAGGGGAAGGGAGAGGGCGGACACGAACGGAACGAAAAAAGATCACTATGGGAAACTACTACATGGTACTACGTGAAGAAGAAGGAGATCGCATTATGACCAAAACAACACTTTACGACATGAAAAAGAAAGGTATTCCAATACATGTGATGCTGGACTCAGTGGCAACGGTTAATTTCATCGATAAGGAAATCTTTGAGAAATACAACTGCCGCCTGATACCAATACCAAACAAGAGACAGGAGTATATAACAGATGGAAAGCCCCCTCACTATGGGACCAATAATCTATACAGAACAAGTACCTATGGCCATAGGCAGCCATAGGAAAGACGCAACGTGATAGGTAGTGAACCTGAAGAACAATGAGCTTGTCCTAGGGATACCATGATTAAGACAACACAACCCCACGATCGACTGGAACAATAATGAGATTACATTCGCTAGTGAACGATGCGCGGCAGGATGCCTTAAAAGTTCTCCAGTTGTGTATACAACAACAGGAAGCGAGGCACAAGTGGCGAAGCTGAAGGCACAATTCGACCAAGTGCCAGAAAAACCAGATTGGGGAATTAGATTCAAGAAGTTGCACCAGAAGGCGCTGCGACCAACTAAGGGCTCCAGACAAGCAGCGAGACGTGACCTATACGCCGACCTAGATAAGACGATCCAAGAACGTGGTCAAGAAATGATAACGACTGGAATGGTGATTTGACTACCTCCTTGGACTTATGGACAGATAGCACCATGCAGCGGACTGGCAGTCAATACGCGAGTCATTACCACCGAGGGAGCCATCGATGAGGACTATACAGAAGAAATTAAGGTGGTTTTGGCCAACCTGGGAGATATAGCCACAGAGATCTGGCCAGGAGAACGGATCGCACAGTTGATCATCAAGAAGATCAATGCGGAAGAGGTGCATGAAGTCCGAGAACTTCAGGATGCCCACAGAGGAAGGAAGGGCTTTGGTAGCACAGATAGCGCCAAGACTAAGCCAGAGGAATCAGCACAGATTTGAGAAATATCAGCCTAGGCCTTTGGGAGATATTATAGGAGGAGAGACCTGATGGCGATCTTCAAATGGAATCTGCAAGAACAGAAAGCTTGAATTGACATGAATAAATGTCTACACCGAACTAGCGATAAGATAAAAGCAACAATGACAACACAAGAAGTGGTACGATATAATACCACACAATACCACTGATTCAGGAACCCATTTCAGGAAATGTAAGGCAATCAACCACCGCTGCGGGGACCAGGAGTGGACCACCAGATCCACCTCGGAAAGGATGCGAAAACCAAGGCACAGAACAAGATTCCCTATCAACGGCTTTACCCACTGGCGGAAAAGAAGTTCCAGGAATTACGAAGCTGTATTCTATAGAATAGGAAGACAGGATGGATAAGACACTCGTTCACATGGCCAGAATCGCCTACCCGTTTGGTTAAAAAGAATGATGGGAAAACGAAACTATTAGTGAATTACCGAGCCTTGAACTTAGTAAGAAAGAAGGACTGATACCCTTTCCCACTGATGGGCAAAGCATTGGACCGACTAAGGATAGCCAAATACTGGACTAATTTAGAAAACAGGGACTTCCATCAGCCGATACGGATAAAGAAAGGAGACGAATGTAAACCGACTTTCGCAACAAGATACGGAATGTACAAATATTTGCTGAAGCTGTTTGGCCTATCCAAGCACCAGCATCATTCCAACGATAGATTAACCAGGTACTCAATGTGTTCCGGGATATATGTTGCATAGTCTACCTAGACAATATACTCATGTATTCGGAAGACCTGGAACAACACCGAAAGGATATCAGCAGCATCATGAACGAGATTCAGAAGTGGGGAATGAAAATCAATGATCCAAATGTGAATTCCATGAGATGGAAACAAAATACCTGGGATTCATCATCAACGGAAATGGAGATCAAATGGACCCAGTCAAAACAGTGGCCATATGGGACTGGGCAAAGCCGAACAACAAAACAGATATCCTATGCTCCTGCTGGGATTCTGTATCTTTTATCGAAGGTTCATTGAATGGTTCAGTCAAATAGTAAAACCCGTATATAACCTAACCAAGAAAGAAGTTAAATAGGAATGGTGGGAAAAGGAGGAAAAAGCTTATGGCAACATGGGGACCAAACTCACGACGGCACCAATACTGGTTCACTTCGACATGGGAGTGAAATAACTATCGGAACCAATACAGGGAAATATGTCTGCTCTGGCATCCTATCTCAGAAGTACAAAGCCGGAAAATTGCGCCGGGTATGCCAGCGATTGAAAAAAAGTGACACTAGCGTAATGCAACTACGATGTCACCAATCAAGAACTATTGGCAATAGTTCTAGCATTCAAGGAATACAGGGGATACATATAAAGCAACGAGCATCAGGTCAGAGTTCTAACCGATCCTAAAAACCAGGTTCCTGTTATGACAACAAGAGAGCTAAACAACAGACAAATCCGATGAATGCAGAGTTTGGGCAGATATAACTGCTAGATCGAGTATCGGGTTGGGAAAGAAGGAGGCAAACCAGACACCTTCACAAGAATCGCAAGCAACAAACTACAAGACAAAGATGATGAAAGAATCAAACTGAAGAATAGAATATTATTTCTAAAAGAATATTTTGAAGCTATGGAATCGAGCGAGATTCAGGACTAAGAGGACGAAGAACTGTGCAGAGCAATTGAGAAAGAAAAGGAGTGCTGAGAAACAAGAAGGAGCCTGGCCAGGCGGGACAAAGAAAGACAAGAGGTGGCCTTAGGCGTATGCGAACGGAAAGACTACTGCCTTTGGTGCGACAGATAGATATGGATACTTGAAGACAAAAAAATGAGAACGAAACTTATCAGAGAATACAACAACAACAAAGTGGCAGGACACCCGGGAATGGCTAAGACAGCAGAGCTGATCATGTGGAAATATTAGTGACGGGGACTGAGGGAGTCAGTTAAACAATGCGCTAAAAACTGCAATATATAGCGGAGAACGAAAGTGGTACGATGTCCACCATATAGGCTGTTAAATCCCGACGAAGCACCAGAAAAACCAGGGGCCTCTATATCTATGGATTTCATAACAGATTTGCCTAAGACCAAAGGATATCACGCAGTATTTGTCATTGTAGAGTGCCAGATACAAATGAGCCATTTTATATCAGCACAAACAGATATAACGGGACCGCAGTTCGCAACAACATTTATACAAGGAATCTTTCGATTACACAGACTGCCAAAAGACATCATCCGCAATCGAGGATCCATATTCACATCAGGAATATGGCAGTAGACATGGGAAGAACTGGGAATCAAAAGGAAACTTTCGACGACATTCCACCTAGAGACCGCGGGACAGACCTAACGGACAAATGGCGTATTGGAACAATACCAATGAGCCTATATCAACGATCAGCAGGACAACTTGGATGAGTTACTACTGATAGCGGAATTCGCATACAACAAAGGAAAGCAAGAAACAATTAATAGGACACTCTTTTACGCAAACTGCGGTCTCTACCCAGAATATCAGACCACAGGTGATACAACTAAAGGACTGATCACTGTAACCGGTGCAAGTTACAGGTTTAGGATTTTCAGGTATCAGTTGATACTGATTGTTCGCGAATTTGTTTCTGGAAACGAGGTGTGCCTCAAGCCTGAGAATATAGGGTTTGATACTCTATATGTTTTATGTTTGGTTCCAAGTATCGGTTTGACACTCTATGTGTTTTATATTTAGTTCCGAGTATCGGTTTGATACTCTATATGTTTTATGTTTGGCTTTGAGTATCAGTTTCATACTCTATATGTTTTATGTTTGGTTTGAGTATTGGTTTAATAGTTTACATGTTTCATGTTTTGTTTCAAGCCTACAGTTTTGGAGTCTTACATGTTATGAGAACAAGGCTCTCAGTAGCCTAAGATGTGTATTTAAGAACTGCTATTCTTCACATTAGCAGAGGCAGACTGGGACAGACCAAGTTTTCAATATACTTGGTGGAACAGTTACTTTCTTCAGTTGGCTTCGAGAATCTTTAGTGCGAGATACACCAAACATGTCTGAGACTGCAGCAGTGGCAATAGAGTAAGAAGTCTAATCAACAACCTCAGGCAAAGCCTCCAGACTTTACTTCGCTAGTTACCACTTTAGGTAAAGAAAAAAGCCTGTTAACCCTATGTTTACCACATGTACTAAGAGGCTGTTACAATCTTTTTAACTTCAGCATGTTATCAAGATACAAGGCATTTCAGGACCAAGTAAGGGCAAGGCCCCTGAGAAAGATTCTCAACAGGGCGCAGTGGATTCCAAAGCATTGTTCACAAAGACACCAGCAAACCATCAAAAGACAAGCGATGCAGATACTCAGCAGTTAGCCACAGTCGTCGCGGAACAATCAGCAGGAGAATCATCACAACAACCACTAGAACCACCAACCACTACCTCCGGAAGGTATCCTGAATCCCCAAGAAACCTTACAGGTACACAGGTACCTCCAGCACCACTGAGCAACGATCATGATAGCTCTGATAGCGACAAATGATCTGACGATATGGCTTCCGAACCAGGTCGGGCCAGGGCAGATGCAATAGAACTAGGGGTTCGAGGACCACCGACTCCGAGGGCTAACTCAGTCGTTATGACTAAACTCCGCATCAATGTACCTTCACCTAGTAAGTTTACTGGTGAAGGGGAGGAACCCAAATGTGATACCTGCCATAGATGGTATACTGCAGTACAGTTATATCTATGCCTAAATGGGTTCCGAACAAGCGATGCTGGTGGAGAAAACTCTTCGATTCTATATACTGAAGCATGAGTTCAAGAAGGAGCTTTGCAAGCAGCTGAACATTCAGGTGAAGGAAGGACCAGATAAGACCTTGTAGGATATCTACGAGAAAGATTGCAATCTTTGAAACAGAATGATGATACCTACAGTAAAGTTCATGAAATCACACAAATGTATAATGGCAAGATACAGAGAATATCATCAATAGCAACTGATCTGCTAATGTGGCAATCATGTCTACCGTCAAACACCCCAAGCGATTATACCTTCCTTCTACAGTTCTTTAAATGCATGCACCATAGGTTACGAGAAGAAGCGGAATCACAGTATACTTAAACAGACCCTGTTATGGAAGTTATACAAAATGCACAGATCACAGACGCTTCTCTGAAAAGTACTGGCGCTTATGGGGAGGAAAGGTTCAAGAAACCAGCAAAAGAATTCGTTACCAAACTAGAAGGGCAAAAGGACAATCGGAAAACAAGCAATAAACCCCGCCTCAAACCTAAGGAACGCAAAGAAAAGGGTCTTTGCTATACCTGTGGAAGTAAAGGATATCTAGCAAGAGACTGTCCTAGCAAAGATGATGAGGGCAAAGGTAAGGGCAAGGCAAAGGTGAAGAAAGAAGTCACCTCCAACAGAGTAGAACAAGAACAAGGAGCGGAAGTGGTGTTTATCAATGGTAGGGAAATAAAGGAAGAAGAGGAAGACATTATCACAATGGCCACTAGACCAACAAATGGTAAACGTCATGATGCTCGCGAAGGAACAATCCATATCAATAGTAAAGAAGCCAGAGTCCTGTTTAATACGGGATCAATAGGAGGAAATCTAATTAGCGCCAGCTTTGTGACCATGTACGAAATTCCTGGTCAGGATTTGAAGACAACGATCAGAATTCACCTAGCTATAAAGGTATCACTGTCTGAAGGTCATAAAGAATGTTCCGTCCATATATTAGCAGGAAAGCAGAGCAGACCAGGAACCAGGATGTTGGTTTGCAACCTAGCAAAATTCGAAGCACTAATAGGAATGCCTTTTCTGGAACAACCTCAAGCTCAAATCCAATGTGGCAAATTAGCTATTCTGTTTCCAAAGCGGAATGTTCGAATTGTTTGCACACCTACTAGTGGCAAGATCCAAGTAGCAGTGATTAGCACTGAATATGTCAAGGACCAACATCCATTGGTATTTCCCCAAGAAATACCGGAAAATATGCCGCTCTTAAGAAAGATCAATCACAAGATAGATCTACAACTTGGAAAAGAGCAGTGCTTATTACCTACCTACTCAATACCAGAATGATGGGCAACAGACATGAGTATATGGTTGAGAGAAAAAGAGAATGCAGGAATCATTGCACGGCAAGCAGTGTCTTCGGCAGCTCCAATGTTTGCTCTGGAAAAGAAAGACAAGAAACGCATGAGACCACAGGTGGACCTCACAGCCAGGAATGAGATAACCATCAAGGATGTTGAAACCATTCCTAACCAAATAACGATCCTGAATGCTCTAGGAAGGGCAAGATACCGTAGCAAAATTAATCTTAGTGATGCCTACTTCGAAACAAGAGGGGAACCAGAGGATGTGAGCAAGAACACTTTTAAAGCACCATTGGGATGTTTCGTTAGCAAAGTAATGCTACAGGGAGATATCAATACTACAGGATCTTGCAGGAGCATAATGTTCCATGTATTTGCGGACTATTTAGGACGTTTCAGGAGCATATATATTGACGATATACTCATATTTTCCAATATAGAGTAAGAACATTTGAAACAGATATCCATGATTTGCTATAAACTGAATGAAGCTCAATTCTATGCAAGCAGGAAGAAATCAGAATTTTTCACCATTACTAGGGAAGTGTAGGGCCATGTGATCAATGACGAAGGACTCTCACCAGCGCCTGAAAAAATAGCGAAGATCTAAGAATGGACCACGCCACAAACCAAGAAACAATTCCCCGAGTTTCTGGGAAAGGTGAACTAGATCAGTCAGTTGTTGCCACACATTGCAACCATTACATCACACCTAAGGGAACTCACTGGAACAACCCAATTTGTATGGACCGCCATCCCAGACCAAGCCAAGGAAAATGTTAAGCGAAGTGTTTTAAAACACCAAGTTGTGAAACCCTTACACTATGATTCGTCACTTCCAACATGGCTAATCACTGATGCATCCAACAAAGGGGTAGGAGCATGGGTAGGACAAGGAGAAACCTATGAGAATGCACGACCAGCTTCACTTCATAGAAGAAAATTCTCTAATGCACAAATGAATTATGGCACAACCAACAATCAAACCTTAGTGATAGTTGATGTACTGACAGCATTTCATCACGTACTTGCATGAAGCAAGTTTACTATAGTCACAGATGATCTCCCTCTCCTGTACCTGAAGACGAGCAGAACACCCACCAAGAAACAACTACGTTGGACCAGGTTCATTGGGAAATACAACACCCAAATAGTTTAAAGACCAAGAAAATGTAACTATTTAGCAGATGCAATATCCTGTCTTTATAATGAGGATGATGATTAGCCACATACTGCAAACAATCCCACACACGAAGATGATTCACCTACTACCTCACCTATTTCACACTTTATTTCTTGCGAAGAACCTACTATCGAACATGAAATGTCTCGATTTGAAGCCCACACAGTTGAGCACATTGGTGGTCATTCCGAACGTCGAAGTGATTGGAGCAGGGAGCAAGCCGGGTTAAATGCAAGCGATTACAGAACTGCCAAACCGCTAAGTGATTGTAGAGATCATCGAAGTTTTGCCAGTGGCTGGAGTGAGTAGGAACTTGAACATGCATCAATACAGAGGGCATTTTGCGACATACAGTTTTGCCCGGGCCACGAGGAATTGAAACCTGCAAGAAAGATCTATACCAGCTCCCCCTGCAGCTGGCCGCCAGTTATCGAAACTCTCCCTAACACCAATGATGATTAGAGCGATAGAGATATCCATTCAGCATGGCCCAGCCTCAACATCTGGCCCATCAAGTAGTTCGTTGAAAAAGCATAGGGATGTGTCTCCCGCACTACCAAACATCATGATTCCAAACCTCCCGAGTATCCCTACAATGAACCCCGCAATGAAGCACCTCTCACATACCTAAACAAGGTTCCTGTGGTGGAACCGCCCTCCCGACCTCGCAAGACCAGTGAGCTCTATAAAGTTTGCAAAATACTTCATGAGGAAGAGGACGTAACGGTATTAGATAGAGTGATGTATGAAAGGGATATCATTCAAGATGTGGATGACAGGAAAAACATTTGTAGCGAACAGATGATTAAAAGATGTAGGATCGACAGCATCTACCAGCTAGCAAAGGACTCCAACAACACTTCACCAAATGGAATGATGCAACACTACAGTATACATAACGGTCTCCTTCATGCCGCCACAACAGGAGGAGAAAATTGCCCTGTATTTTGAAATGTTATTGAGTAAATGGAGTAACAATAAGACAACTGATGATAGGAGATATACGCAATACAGGATACCATAGCACTGATGGAAACCTGCAGTATGCAATGGGATACATCTACTGGCTGGAGATAAGGAAAGACTTCCAAGACTATGTCCAGCAGTGTGACATATGTCAACTAAACCAGGAAATGACTACACTACCTACGGGCAACACCCTTTCACTCCCCTTTCCTTTGGAGATATTCTCGAACTATGCTATCAATTTCCTTGGCCCGTTCACAGAGCTGAGTGGAAATGATTCAGTATCGGTGGTAGTGGATAGAGTGGTTGGTTTCAGCTGGCTGATACCAACATCAGGGGACACTACTGCAGGATCAACAATGGACTTACTCCGCCACTATATCTTTACGGCTCATGGAGTACCTACATCGATTGTTAGTGATGTTGACGACCGATAGACGTCCCGGTTTTAGAAAACAAACCTCGAAGACGATAGAAGTTGAACAAATTATAGCAATGCCTGGTCACCACTAGACCAATGGACAGGTAGAATGGGATATTCTGGAACTGAAAACAGAATTAAGAAATGTTGTTAACACATGACAGACCAACTGGCTTACTTCCCTTCCTGAAGTTTCAGCTTACTCCAATGCAGGTCACTCCAATACTATTGGAATGTCCCCATACAAAGCCATGGATGGATGAGAATACCAACTACTTGATACCTATAAAGTCGACTCTACAACTGTACCCGCATCTGATGACTACTATAATCGATACCATGAAATCAGAAATACAGCATACCAAGCAGTAAGATTTGCTAGAGCAAGATCAAGCAGACTGGTAACCAGGTGGAGGAACCGATACTAACCTGTCGAGATGGGGGAAAGGATTATGGTTTTTAGAGACCAGTTTGCAATGGAATCCAGCAGATCACGGAAATTACAATCATGTTGGCAAGGTTATTCTGCAGTACTGGAATTTGAAGGACATGCACAGAACTACAATGTCTGCATAGATGCAAGCATGTACCAGAAAAAGAAGGGAGTATTCCACTGTTCGGTAGTCAAACCAAAACACACTAACAAAGATTTTCGGTTCCTACGACGAACATTTGTGAAACCAGTACCGACCCTTATCAATGAAGAACGGGAATGGGAAGTTCTATCACTCCTCAATTACAGGGAAAGATATAGCAAAGCACAGTTCCTCGTTAGTTAGAAAGGGTATCCAGCAAGCAATGACAGTGTGGAACTAGTGGAAGTGTTAGAATATGCGATGGATATGATTCAGGCATGGTTGACAGATATCATCCCAGGAGATGAGTTTCCCGCGATATTTTCTGGTTTTATTCCGCCGCGTTATTCTCCTACTAAGGATGGCTTTGAGAGCTATGCAGATGTACGCGGGATGAGAAAGGTTTTTGGGATCCCTATTTAAATTCGGATTATGATAGCGAGGATTAGGGATTTTCTTGTTATATTTTGTAACAAGGGTTTTATTTTGTTTTGAGAGTGTAACCGGTACAGGTTACTGGTTAACGATTTTCAGGTGTCAATTAATACTGATTGTGTTTTGAATTTGCTTCAGGATACAAGGTGTGCCTCAAGCCTTAGAATATAGGGTTTAATGCTCTATAGGTTTTACATTTGCTTTCGAGTATCGGATTGACACTCTATATATTTTACCCTTGGTTTCTAGTATCGGTTTGATATTCTATATGTTTTATGTTTGGCTATGAGTATTAGTTTGATACTTGATATGTTTTATGTTTTGTTTCAAGCCTACCAATTTGGAGTCATACATGTTATGAGAACAAGGCTAACTGTAGCCTAAGAAGTGTATTTAAGAATTGCTATTCTTCGCATTAGAAGAGGCAGACTTGGACAGACTGAGTTTTCAATTTACTTCTGTGAACAGTAAGTTTCTTAACTTAGCTATAGGAATCTTGAGTTGGAGATCCACAAAACATCTCTAACACTTCTGTAGTCGCGATATAGTAAGAAGTCACTTCGAGAGCCTCAGTTAAAGCCTCCGGACTTTGCTTCGCTAGTTAATACTTTTGGTAAAGAACAAAGCCCCTGAGCCCTACATTTGCCTCGTGTCCCAAGCCGCATTTACCATAACGGAAAAAGAACAGATGAGTCCATTATACGACACCCTGAGAGCAGAAATTACAACAGGACAATAATTACCAAAAGAAAACCACGGTTACCCCGAAAGCCTGATCCATACCTACATCAAGGAGAAAAGGTGTGGTTACTACCAAGAAATATACCAGCGACACTAGTCTCCCAGAAATTACATTACAACGAAATCAGACCATTCGAGATATCGGGCCGGAACGGGAAACACTCATATAAACTCGACCTTCCCTCATGCATGAAGATACCCAATACATTACAAATCTCGCTATCGGAACTCTATCTACACATCATACGTCCCAGACAAATGATTACCCCTCCTCCACCTAACGAACTAGATAGTGAACCCGAATACCAACTCCACCAAATAATCCACTCCCACTTGCATTAAGGTATCCTTGAGTACCGTGCGGAGTGGATCGGTTATTACCGCGAGCAAGACAAACAGTGGTACCCTGCTAGCAACTTCATGAATGTTCAAGATGCACAAATCGTCTTCTACCACCACCACCCCAAGAGGCAGTCAACAGAGCATCAGGGACACTCTAGAAGACTGTGACGGCGGCAGTAGCCCAACGAGACTTCCACATAATGCTGCCAAGTGGGCCACGGCCGAAGAAGAAACCAGAATTAATAAGCAGGAAAAGGAGATTGGCAACGAGGCCAAATGGGCCAAGGGAGTGAATGACAATGAAGGAAACCATACTGTCAATCACTGGATGGCATGCATAGATGACAGGTACCCGGTGCACCTAGACAGAAAACAATCTAGCAACTTCTTCACGAGTAAGAAGTCTGTGACAAAACCGTCGCAACCTGCCATACCAATCCAAGCCGAGTGGGCAACACAAGCGCTACCTCCACCGACAGGCTGCTCATACCACAAGATCTCCAGGCAGAACTGCATGGGCAGGTACTGCCCCCATCACCGCAGACAACAATGGGAAAGCAAGTAGGCAACTCAAAAGGTTCTGAGGACGGAACCAAAGGAGGAGGAGGATACAAAAACATATGTGTCCCAGGAGCAACTACACGGAACGATCCAGCGGTTACGGCGGGAAAATGATGTGCTTGTGTAAGAAACAAAATGCCAATAGAAAACGATCTCGTGCCTAGAAAACCAGGAAAGGAGATACCAGCAAATGATCAACGGAGCAAGAAAGAGAATGGAAATAGTGCAGGCCTGCGGCAATGACAAGATTGCGTAATGAGGTGAAGCGCGGCGGAAAGAACAGCTCAAGTGAAGAGCCATTATCGATGAGGTGCCCGGGTTTGCAAGGGAAGTGACGGATGGTTCCCAACACTGCTGCCAGTGCGCAGACCGCCTCCATGATAAGATATTCTAAGCTCTAAGGGACTCGAGCTGAGGGAGGCAGAAGCTGATGTCACGAATGTGGTTTAGCCAGTAAGGGCTTTTCACATGACTCATAGTTATGAGTCATAGGTATGTTATGTTTCGCAAATGCCCTCAGTCGAGGTCATGGATTTCCCACATATGCCCACTTTGGTCATCAGATATGGTTATGATGATATGTTATGTTTCGCACATGACCTCAATTGAAGGTCCTGGGTTTTGTGCATGTGACCACTTTGGTCATATGACTGGTTATGATAGTTTGGTATGACTCACAGTAGTGAGTTCTATGTGGCGAGTGACTTGGGGAGTGAGTCACAAGGGTGTGAAGGGCAACTATATAAGGAGGCTATTAGAACCCAGTAGATAGGCTCTCGCTTGGAGATTTGGCCATACCCTCCTAGTCTTACGGTTCAAGTTGGGACTACTCTTGTTGGAGACCGCCTAGTAGGACACGAACACGAATACCGAGAGTTGACACGGTCGCGTTCGGTTTCCTTCCTGCCCCGTCGGTTGGATCGGCTTGCACCCTACTGCTACACCCTTCCTCGGCTGGCACCCTACTGCCCCATCCTTTCCTGCCCTCTCCTACTCCCACAGGGGGCCCTTTCTCAGTTGCAGCACATTGCCGGTGCGTTTCTCTGGCTTGGTTGTTGTGGGGTACACTTTGGTGCG
>JACCEG010000092.1:182346-272845 GCA_014065205.1 Tuber brumale | reverse complement strand
ACCAGAGGGTCTTGGAGATACGGTCGGGCCGGGCGGAAGGAGGAATGGGGATTGTTTATGCCATAGCTAGCACTGCATGCAAGTTCTTGTACCCTAAATAACAACGAATACATGAAGATAAAAAGAAAAAAAAAGAAAAAAAAAGAAAAAACCCCGCAGATAGGCCATCCTCCATCTCCTGTATTTTCCGCAGGCTTGAAATCAACCTCCAACGCTTGGAGTTCACGAACCATCCACCTTCTATCTCCTCCCATGATGGCTTGGGCATAGCGGTGACAGCCATTTCCCTACTCCCCTCCTGGCCCTGTTCTATTTTCCCAAGACGTTGGGGCTCTTCTTACTCTGGGTGCCGGTATTCCTTTCATGCTGCCCGTTCTCGCCCCTTTTCTCCCTTAATGAGGCCCCTCTATACGGTTGGCCACCGTTCACTTCACATGCTTCTGACGGCTGGGAAGACACCTTACAGTACGCGAGAATGCTTCAACAGGCCCATGGGTCATTGTCGCCACCCCCCAAGGTTGGCTTTAGTAGTGCTATTCTACCGACTAAGTGACGCTATCTCTTTGTGAAGAACGGACTACATGAGAGACGTGGTAAAACGCTTGCCTTCTGCCACTGGGGACCGCCAAGTTAAACAGGAACACTATTACAGAGAGTTGACGTGGTGGTGTTTGGTTTCCACCCTTTTCCGGGGTTGCATCAGCTTGGACCCTACTGCTCTACCCATACTTGTCTTGCACCCTACTGCTACACCTATACTCAGCTTACACTCTACTCCTCCACCTTCATTTGGCGTCCCCCACACGTCGCCGATTTTTGCAGTTGCATTGCGTTCCGAGATAACTTTTACAGTTTCTGCTGCCGGCACGTATACCTGGCATGGTTGTTGTAGGATCTATGGTGTTATTTTTCTTTTGTTTTACTGCAGAGATGTTCCAGGCGGTTAGTTGCCTATGCTTTGCTACTGGTACTTAGTTAGGCTTCTCTGATTCTCTGAGTCTGACTGAGAGACGATGGGTTTTACTTTGGTGCGAGAGGGGCGGTTAGGCCCATACCAGTGGGTCTTAGGCATATGGTTGGGTCAGGCAGAAGTAGGCATGGGGATTGTTTATGTCATAGCTGGCGCCGTATGCAGGTTCTCGTACCCTGAATAACAAAGAATACATAACAATAAAAAAAGAAAAACTGGAAGAAAAAGAAAAGACCAAGGCCGAGTAGATAGGCTCTTCATGCTTTATTCTAAGTTACTTTCTTACTTATTAATTTATGCTTTTCCGAATATAAGACCTTTATGCTCCTTACGAAATACGTCTCTACATGCCAAGGACTCTACTATATAAGTCAAGTTGAAGAAAGGGTACAATATTGGATACGGACCTGAGAGATGATAGTTTATCTCAACTTATCCTAGGCATAGGCCTAAGAACTATCTTCGAGAGAGAACAAGAGAAGTATAGTCTACGCGTTGCTGACAACTGATACTGGATAGGGGTCATACTACTCTCTGACTTGTGAAAATATATAGGCAATCTTCTGCTCCACTTGTAGTCGTGTGAAGGAAACTATTCTCTCTAATGTTGGATAGCGTCATTCCCTTTCGTGAAATGTTGTTGGACTCCTTTGCGAACTCTTCGAAGAGTTAATTCTCATATCATCTGATTCTCAGTTCACTACCAATGTTTTTTGTATCATCCACTCCTTATATAATATCCCCTTTTGTCCACCACCCTTCCTAATATGGTAAGGTCCTACTCCTCATCAAGTATCACATAAACATGGCCTGGCTCTCGCATTTTGTCAGTAAGGGAATGGAGTTCCATTATCAGAACATTGTTCAAGTATGCGTATAGCCCTCTATTGAAAGTGTCGTGGTGGGGGTAATCAGGGTACTCAGAATTGTGACAGTTGGCAGTGGAGGTATCACAACCTAAACATTTTTTCACAAGCTCCTTGGTGGCCCATATAGCGCGGTGAAAACATTGGAAATGAATATCTTTGTTGTTGTGATCATTGTCAGTTTTGGGTTGAGTTTCAATAACCAGCATACTGCTCCTTGGTGAACTGGCGCAAGGCTTAGTTTCAGATTGTAATTCCTCATAATCTGGACAGAAAGGTATGTCACAGAATGACCCATGCAATGATGCATATTCAAGGTCCTCTGCGCTCCTACTACTGGTATAACTGGGATGATCTCCACAATAATTCTGAGGCTCACACTTTCCGTAATCATCTGCATCGGGTTTTGCTTGTCTCACGCTGCCATTGCTTCTATATTCTGAATGATATATATTCTGCTCAACTATGAGGGCTTGGAATCAAGTCATTTTGTGTGCGGTAGTAGCTTCTTTGCATGGAAGAAAAGATGAAATTGGTGTGAGACTAGATGAATCCTCTACTTGGATAAGATTGTTTGCAGTATGTGGATAATTATCATTGTCATCATGAAGGTGTGATACTCCACCAGCTAAATAGTACTATCATCCTAGTCTGTACACAATTGCACAGTGGTATTCTCTAGTGAACCCTCCCTACCACTATTGTATTTTGATTGGTATGGAGCTGGTCATTAGACAGGAGCGGGGAAGGTGCTTTCTAACAATAGTAAAGTGGTTTCATGGAAGTATGTGATGAAATGCCATTAGTAGATCAGCTATCGCTAGGGCTTCCTTATCATTTGAGCCATAATTCATTGGATCATTAGACAATTTCCAGCTATGAAGCGAAGTTGGTCTTGCATTCTCGGGTGCTTCACCTTGCACTATCCATATTGCTACCCTTGTGTTTGATGTGTCAGTTATTAGCCATATTGGAAGTGATGAATTATATTGTAATAGTTTCCCAACCTTTGTAACTGCCTCGCGGGAAATGCAGTAAATGCTGAGTTAAGCAGCTTTGTTCTTTATCAAGGGAATAACTAGTTGATCAATGGCGCCGTGAGATGGCTGTGGTTGTTGAATAGACCTCATATTGTGTTGTGAATACTGAAGTTTCCGAGATGTTTGGTAGATCTCAAAGTATAGATTTTCACAGCGAACTGACGAGAGCAACTGTGCAACCAATTATATTGAAAACTCAGTCTGCCAAAGTCTGCCTCTTCTAAGGGGAATAATAGCAGTTCTCTTATGCACTTTTTAGGCTACCAGGAGCCTTATTCTCATCACAAGTAAGACTTCCAAATAGCCTTGAAAGGAAACATGAAACATATAGAGTATTAAACTGATACTCGGAACCAAACAAAAAACATAGGCAGTATTGAACCGATACTCCCCGCCAAATATAAAACATATAGAGTATCAAACCTCCTATCATCAGGCCAGAGTCAAACCGCGTTTCCGGCAACAATTCAAAACAAAAATGCGATTACATGATACCTGAAAATCGTAAACCAGTGACCAGTACCGGTTACACTCCTCCGACAACACAAAACCCTTATTTCAAAACATATCAAGAAAATACTTAATCCTTGCTTCTCATAATCAGAATTCAAATAAGCATCCCAAAAGCCTTCATCAACTGGTGGTACATTGGAATAGCTCTCAGCGACATCATTGGTAGGAGAATAAGACATAGGAATATACCCAGAAAAAAGAGTAGGAAACTCGTCTTCTGGGATGTTGTCTGTCCAGCATGCCGGAACCAACTCCATCCCATGTTCAAATCCTTCTACTAGTTCCCAACTATTCTCACTTGTCGGATATCCTTTTGTACTATCTAAGGCCTCTTCTTTACCGCAAGGTTTCCTGTAATTGTGGACTGATTAAACTTCCTATTCCCATGCTTGATTCATAAAGATTGCTGCTGGTTTTGTAAACTCTCACCCTGGAAATCGGAAATTGTAATCAGAGCAGTAAGGGTTCAATACTGAACAATGGAAAAAGCCCTGCTTCCTTCACTCCATCCTCGCATGCAGACCAACTATATAAGTTTGTGTATATTTATCAAATTCAAGCACTATAGATGGGCCCCACTAGCAGGGCAATAGTTTCCGAGATCTGCTAGATTCCGTGGCCTACTAGTCTCCAAAACCACGAATCCTATACCCAATCTTGGCAGGTTCATGTAAATCCCTCCTCTTAGCTACCTCTCAGTTTGATCTTACTCTAGCCAAGCATAACGCTGGGTACGGCGCCTTCCTAATCTCTTGGTGTGGATTGTGGTAATCATCAGAGTCTGGTACTGTCATGCAGTGGACATTGCAGGTGTCGCACAGTTGCTATTCTCTTGCATACATTGGCTGGTATGAAGACATTCCAATAGTATCAGAATCACTTGCATTGAAGTAAGCTGGCACTACAGGAACAGAGGTAAACTGGTTGCTCTCATGTGCATTCATGGCGTTCCTTAACCCTGTCTGCAATTCTCAAATCTTCCTTTCTGCTTTCCGATTGGTTTGATGATGCATGGGGGTGGCCATGATGTGTGTAACTCCCGTCGTTGTCAAGCTTTGTTTCTAGAACCGAGAGATAAGGTGCTGGTCTGCATCAATAACAAGCAACGTAGGTATTCTATAAGGAGTATATATATCGTGCCAAAGTAATTCTATCTTTACGATTGCAGTAGTATTTACTGATATTGGTATCAGCTAGCTGAAGCCAACTACTCTGTCTACTACCACCAATACTAAATCATGTCCTCTTAGCTCAGTAAAAGGCCCGACAAAATCAATGGGCTTAGATCCAGAATATTACAGAAGGAAAATGGAGTGAATAGGTGTGGCCCATGGGCAAGGTTGTCTATTCTCTGTTCAGTTGACATATATCCCACTGCTGGATATACTCCTGGGAATCCTTCCCTCGCTTTGGCCCATAGATGTATTCCATTACATACAGGAGGTTTTCGATCGCAGTTCTGTTGTCCTATATTATACATTTTACCTTCTATCAGTTCTCTTCGCATTTCTCCATTTACTGTATGATCTCTCGCAATATATAAGCAATGTTCTCCTCCTCTCATAGTAGTGTAGAGGAGATCATTTGGTATATTGTAATATTGCATCATACCATTTCGTGATGTGTGGTTGGAGTCCAATGCTAGCTGATAGGTGCGGTTGGTGCTATATTCTTTGATCGTTTGTTCTCTCTTAAAATACTTCTTATATTATTAACTCGTGCAATGATATCCCTTTTACCCGCCACTCTGTCTAATACCATTACCTCGTCCTCCTCTTCAGGTGTCTCATAAACCTTGTAGAGCTCACATTTCTCGTCAGGTAGGGTGGGTGGTTCTACTACTAAAACCTCGTTCTGGTATGCATGGGGCCCTCCACAGAGGGGATTAGTATGCGAATACTCAGCAGACTCAAAATCCTGATATTTGGTAGTGGTAGTGTCAGAGCCTAATGGCCCTTTAAAGTGCCCCTTAATGGCGTCAATGTCGAGGTAGTGGTATGGTAACTGGTTCGCTGTCTGGTTAGAATCATCGTCAGTTTAAGGGGGAGCTACGATAGCTGGCGCGCTGGTGGAGAGGGAACCAGTGCAGGTCTTTGTCTTAGGTTTCAGTTCCTCGCGGTTAGGGCAGAAGGGTATGTTGCAGAATGCTCAATGTATTGATGCCTGATTGTGAGCCTCCTCACTCCTACCATAGGTATGACTTCGATGATTTGCTCAAATAGTTTAGGAGTTCACTATTTCTGTAATTGTCTACATCTAGCTGGGATTGGTTGAGGCTGTATTTGCTTCCCATTTTGAATGAGCACCAATATGCTCAACTGCGCGGGGTTCAAATAGAGATATTTCGTGCTTGGTAGTAGGTTCCTGGCAAGAAAAAAAAAATGAAATAGTTGGACAACTGTGTGAATTGTCTACTTGTATGTGATTGTTTGCAGTAGGTGGAAAATCATGATTTTAAGCATAAAGAGAGGATAATGCATCTGCTAAATAGTTCTGACTTCCTGGTCTGCACACTATTTTGGTATCATATTTCCCAAGAAACACTGTCTATTGCACAAGTTTTTTTTAGCTGGATGTGGTACACGTTCTGATATAGGTTAGAGTTGGATCATGAGTGACAATGGTCAACTTGATTCCCGCAAGTATGTGGTCAAATGCCGTCAGTGCATCAGCTATCACTTGTGCTTTCTGGTCACTTGTACCATACTTAATTTAGGCATTAGGGAATTTCCTGCTATGAAGCAAAGCAGGTCAAGCTATCTTCTATGTTTCTCCTCATCCTACGCCTGCTTTTACAACTGTGTTGGAGGTATAGGTTATTAGGCAAATTACAAGTGAACAGTCATATTGTAGTGGTTTCATAAGGTCGTAGTTTGAAACAATTCGCTCAACATTACCAGGGCTTGGTCTTTGGAAGTCCTGTATCCAAATTATGCGATTCCAGTGCATCCAGTTAGGGGTGAGATAATGCTTACAATATGTCACAAAAACTCACTCCTCTAGTTGACAGTTCCTAGAAATTACTGTAACTGTTGATGTGTGTGTGGCATTGTGCATTCTTCAATCTGTGATACTTTTTTCAGGTACGAGTGAGAGTCCCGCGTTATTGATAGCATGGACTAAAACCTCTGTGCTAGACGTGGAGAATTGTGATTTCTTCATTCTTGCATACAATTGAGCTGAATTTAGTGTGTTTCAAATCAAGGATATAGTTTTCAATTGTTTGGACTACATATCACAGAAAATCAGTATATAATCAATATAGATGCGCAGGAAAGGTGGCAAGTACGGGGCTAATCAATCGGACATCATGAGCATGAAAGTATCGGCAGCATTCATATCTCTTTTTAGCATAACGGTGCAAACAAAACATCGGAATGGTATTTTAAACATATTCCTGCTCACATCCTGTAGTTCTACTCCCTTTTGGAAATCGGTATCGCTCAGATTGATTTTGCTACAGTATCTTGGCCTCTCTAGCGGACTTAAGATCATTGTTTAGTTAAGAATAGTTTCAACTTTCTTAATTGTTATCTCATTCATAGCTAGAAGGTGGACTCATGGCCTCATACTTTGATATTCCATCTTCTCAAGTGCAAAGACAGGAGCTGCTGATGAAACTGCGTATCTTGCTATAATTCCTAAATTGTCTTTTTTCCTCAGTCCAATGCTCGTATCTATTGACCATTGTAGTGGGATAGAATAGGCGGGAAAGGAGAGCCGCTTGATCCTGGGTTAGAGGTCTATTATTAAGCGGACGCCAAACTGAAGTAGATCACGGAAAGACATAGGCCAAACTCTTGGTCCGGCGAATGTGTCGAGGAAGGCTCGTCTACATAATATACGTAAGATAAAGATTTATAGCGCAAACACTTTTATATTTATAAGATGTCTTCTCCGTTGCCGGATCATGTCTGTAATGCTCTGGAGACACTTCCATATTTATATCTCGCATCTGAGTGTTGGCGGACTACTGTCACGAATGTGGCTTCGCAATGAAAAGGTTTCACATAAATCATAGTTACCTGGGACAGCTATGTTATGTTTTGAACATAACCTCATTAGGGGTCATTGGTTTCGCCTATATGACCACTTTGGCAATATGACTAGTTTGTGACGTGACAAACAGTTGTGAGTCAGATGGGGCTTTAGACTAGAGAGGTGGGTCACAAGGGCATGAAGGGCAACTATATCCAGAGCCCATTAGGGCCGCGTAAATAGGTCACGGTCCGCCTCCGCTATTTTCCTCCCCCCACATTTCTACCTCGTCCTCAACACCATCAGCATCCAGTGTCCCCATACCTCCTTCCTACCCTAAGAAGAGCGTGAGGCTGAGGACTCCCTGTCGTGACAGGTATGGCTTCAGTTCCCGTTCCTCCTTCAGAACACTCCTCTGTGTTGGGTATCCACACCCATGTCCCCCTTCTTCTCGAGCTCCTTGAGAGGTCCTCGGCGGACGCGACAATCTCCCACCAATGTTTCCCACTCATCCGTTCAGTGGAGCATGACGACCTATCCCCGGGAGCGGCCATCATACTCCCTCTTCCCCGCACTTCGCTTTTGGGGTACTGGTCTGTCTCCACCCAGGTTGATGAACTGGCTGGCAAAATGGGCCGCCCTTCAGGGGCGGTCGAAGAACTCTACTCCCTTAGAGAGAAGCCCAGCGCCTTCCTCCTCCCACCAGCCATAATGACGCGACGGCAGCGTCACTCCCCGCCCTCAAATTGTCGGTGAGAGACTTTGCATCCCGGCTGACCACCTACCTCCTCCAACCATCACGCCACCAACAACCGCCACCCTAACGCCAGGCACCTTCAGCGCCCCTCACCCACTCAGCTCAGGCAGCTCCTTCCGGCAAGGGTAAGGAGATCGCTGCGTCTCACCTCGCTGCCACCCTCGCCAATGTGTTGAACCCGCCCTGCGAAGGTAGAGGCGACACGGACATCGCCTGCCACAGTACGAAAGACCAGCAATGGTTCCGCAACCTGGCCACACATGCGGTAAAATTTACCCACTCCTGGGAGGCCCAGATATACAGGAAAGTAAAGTACCTCCCCTCTCGGAGTTCCACCATGTCCCTCGCACATCGGCTCAATCCGGCTTTTCTCGAACACGCAAGCCGCCTCCGCTGGTCAGAAGAAGACGGCAAAGGCCAACAAAGAAAAGAATAACCCCTCGGCTGCCTAGGTGGCATCTGGTTTGGCACCCGCGGCCCTCTCAATAGGTCCTTGGAGCCTCCCACCTGCTGGGAGAATATCTTTTGCTCCCAGGTCCTCCATCTTCCCGCACTTCCAGTCTGAACCCCTCACTGCCTCCTTCCCAGACATTGCTGCCTCCGCCCTCCACAAGCTGGCTGCACCCTTCCCTTAGCCTTCTCTTCTTGTGTCAACAACAGAGGAGTAGTAACGCTTATCGCTCTGTCCCTATTTGTCCCCTCAACCGCATACGCACCATACTACGAAACCCTCAGGGCCAAGTTGAACCAGTATTTCCAGATAGGCGATGCCTGTTGGCTGCCTTTTCGTCCAGCCCCCAACAAAGTCCAACTCGCGATTGATTCCCTCCCCATCGGGTAACTCCCGGAAGACGACGCAGACGTGCTACAATCACTCCGCAACACCGTCCTGAACCTTGAGTACGTCCAGGTCCTCTCCGCCTGCTACCTGAACCCCGACCGCGACTTAAGAGCCCTCAAGAAGGCAACCTTAGTGGTTGTGACTGTCGCTGCTGAAAATGAGGCCACAATGTGGGGCAACGCTTACCTTTTCTCTACTCAATGCAAGATCGAGAGAGCATACTCGGCTAACAGCCTCACTCAATGCTGTAACTGGTGGGAGTACGGTCACCACTCGGCTAGATGCAAGATTGACCACCCAGTCTGCCCAATCTGGGCACAATCCCCACGAAAACAGGCACACAGGTACCAGAACCCCACCTGCCCTAAGGGCGGTAATCTCAGAGCAGTTGTCGACTGCTGCACCACCTCCCCCTCTATGTGTGCTGTCTGCAAAGGCCAACACCCTACCTTCGCTATAGAGTGCCCATCGAGACTTGCCCCCGCTCCTGCCCGTAGAGAGTCCCCTCCACCAATGAATGAAGAAGCTATAGACAGGAAAAAGGACTCCAGCGAGGGTCCTTCAACTGGTTCACAATCCATCATAATCCTCTTTGCTATTGAAACACGGTGCCCTAGTTGTGGTGATGCCCCCCCAGCACGTCCCCCCATTCTCACCCCGAAGCCCCAACGAGGTGCACTGCCGAACCCCGTTTGGCAGGAATCTCGCACTCCTCTCCCGTAGCTTGCGACGCGGGAAGGCATGCAATGGTTGGTCACACCTCTCCTGTGAGTTCCGCACTGGTGGCGGACTCCTGTAACCCAATATCCAGTCTACAACAGAACTGCTTAGGTACCTGGGATGTGTTGCCTTCCCTTTTTAAATCTTTTCCTTTGTTGGATTGCCCACCTACCCTTGTTGCCCTCCAAGACTCCCCTCTACACAGGAACAGACCTCCGTCGTTCCCAGGGTTCAAACCCTTTTTGCCCCCCTGCCCTTGCGGTCGCCAGCCCTGGGTGGCCTGCTACTTCCACCTCTCCACCACTCAACAGTTTTTCATCCTCCTAGTCTTTTCAGGGTCTGGGGACTGGATGGCAGTTGATTTTCACTCCTCTGTGGGCTTCTTTGATTTCTTCATTACCAAGTTCCGGGTTGTGAACCTCTATAGCACGTGGGATGGTTTCCCCTTTCACCGAACCATCCCTCCGGCGGGGACTTTCCCCCATACCTCTACATCGACACTGGTCATCCCAGACTTTAATATCCTCCACCCCTCAGCAGACCCTGCCCGTCTTTTTTCGATTTCAGACCTGTGCGCCTCCGCCCCCTACTTTGAAAGAGCTGCAGAGGAGGGTTTCTGCCTCTTGAACACCCCTGGTATACTTACTTACTTCCCCTTTGACGGCGGGCTATCCCCCTCAGTCATAGACCTTGCATTGGCCAACTACTCTCTGTCCCCCAACCTTCGGTCATGGGAAACTTCATTGCCCCTGACAGGGTCCGACCACGTCCCTATCCTCACAACACTTTTACAGCCACTGGCCCGCCCTCCCTCCGCTGCCTCCGTGTGCACGAGATCCCACTGGCTCTCCCTTGAGGCTGTGATTAAAACTATGAGATTCGACCCCCCTCCCCCCGTCCCCATGCCCCACACCTTCTCGACCTGGTTCAACCCTGTCCTTGGCAGACTTAGAACCGCCCTCAGACTACACACCCGGGACAAAAGACCCTCCCCCAGATCCAAGCCGTGGGAGACCCCCAATCTCGCAGCACAAACAGCTGCCTTTCACTCAACCGTTCACTCGTCGTGACAGGATCCACACCCCACGTCGAAGCAGCGGTGCAGGGAAGCCCGCCTGTTATACTTCACTGCCATAGGAAGGCCAAAACCGATTGTTGGAACAATTTCTGGAAAACAGCTACTCCCCAGACACTCTGTACTGCGAAAGGCTATGCCTTCGAAAGCCCGCGAGACAGATTCCCACAGATACCCGGGGCGACAAGCCCCATCAACATAAACACAGTGCTTCTCTCCCACTTCGTCCCAGAGTAACAGTCCTCGAACTCTCCAGCGATTATGCGAGAATTCAAGGATGTACCTCCACTGTCGGCGGAAGAAATTACGGTTCCCCTAGACAGACCTCATACACTGGGTAACCCCAGCACAAAAGGTCCATGCTCCTGCAATCCTTGTCTTGATAGACGGGCCGCTCTTCCATCTCTCCAAGTTGATCCGGTGGCTTGGATACTGGTTAGAGCCCACATCTACCTCCTGTAAGGAAGGCACTACCTCTCACTTCACGACAACGCTCGGCTTCTCCCCCGAACCCTTTGCAACGATCAAGCGGCTTTCCAGGCCCGGCAAGGGTCTCTTGCCCTCCCTCTCCCACTGCCTGGCGTTCTCCCTCATCTCCCCCATCCTCGTCTATGGGGCGGACCCTTTCTCACCAAGCCTTACCCTGCTGGACAGCATGTCCATCTTTTGGAGGACTGTCGCGAGATGGGATAGAAACTGCTTTTAGTCTACTCCGGTTGGCATCGTGGCGTGTAAATCGGCCCTTCCCTCCCCTCCCGCTGCTAGTTCTCCACCGAAAAAGGCTGCTGGGCTTTAGCATTGTTTGCCTCCCCCCTGTAGCCAACCCAGCGATGGCTAGGCTACACCAGTCCTTTCCTACCTCCACCCACTTATGGGCACTGGAGGACCACCGCCAATACACTAGAGGGCTGATGTCCGTCTACGCCCCACTTCTCTGGAAAACCACTGCGCCTTGCCCTCCTATACGGAAACATCTTCTGTTGAACCCAATTGCCCACAGGACCATCCAATTCATTAATCCATCAGGCCCAGTCCCAGTGGCCTCCCCCGACCTCCTTCCTCCCGACCAGCTTCCTTTAGCGGCAGGGACCCCGTCTTACCAATCAGTCAAGCAGAGACTGCGAAATGGCCTCCTTCGGGACTGGTCCACCCATTTACCCCCCCACGCTACTACTCTTATACCTCTTCCCTGTAGCGCCATCATTTCATGGGCTTCCCACGATTCATGGCGGGCAGGGTCCATCAGATGCAGTCGGGCAAGAGCTACCTTGCTGCCCACCCCTCCTGGTTCACTGACAACCCCTCCCCCCTCTGTTCTTATTGTGAAGAGGAGGAGGAGGACTTCGTCCATGCTATCCTATACTGCGAGTCTCGCAAGGAGCCATCTGAGCACTACCACCGAGGACTCACGGAGGTCGGCAGAGACCGCCCTCTGTGGATCAACAAAGACTGCCTGCACTCCATGGCGAGATACCTGAACTGGACCGCCACTGGCTTCCCTTCTAGCATGCTTCTTGCATGCTGGGACACCCCACTCGCACCCGCCTGCATTGATGAGGGTCTCCTGATTTACGGTTTTTGCGTCGTGAACATGGGCGCTCGCCTCCCCCTTCACTCTTACCAGCAGTTGCTCTCGTTTCCTCTCCTTGACTGCCGGTTGGATTTATTTTTCGCTATGAGTTTCGTATCTTGTTGGTTTAGTTCCTTAGGATTTCGTGATGGCTATGGGACACCACTAGGAGGATTTTCTAGCTTGGTGCGGTTATTTCCTTTGTGGTTGCGGGTTCATGAGATTCAGGTTTTTCTTTATGCCATAGCCAGCGTTGCATGCAAGTTCCTGTACCATAAACAAAGAATACATGAAGATAAAAAAAGAATTTGAAAACAGTAAAAAAAAGTAAAACAGTAAAGAAGGCCCCGTAGATAGGGGCATCCTCCATCTCTTCTATTTTCCTCGCGCTTGGAATCAACCCTCAATGCTTGGGATCTCACGAACTATCCACCCGCTCCCTCTTGTCCCACGATGGCTTCAGCCTAGGAGTGGCTGCCATCCAGATCCCCCCCCCACTGTCCTCCTCCGCCATTTCATGCATCGAGGCTTTCCTTCCTCTAGGTTCAAGTACGCCTTTCGCTCTTACCGTCTCCACCTCTCTCGTCTTTTGGCATGGCTTCTCCTCATGGTCGGCGACCGTTCACTTCACATACTTCAGACGGCTGGGAACACGGTTTGTGGTACGCGGGAACTTCTCAAGAGACCCAGGGGTAGATCTCGCTCCTCCCGGCGGTTGGCTTAAGGGGTAGTATCCTATCCACTAAGTGATACTATCTCTCGCAGCAGAAGGCACTACGTGAGAGACGCGGTAAGATCCCTTGCCTTTCACCTCTGGAGACTGCCTAGAAAGACACAAACATGATTGGGGAGAGTCGACGCGGTCACCTTAGGTTTCCCTTCTGACCAGACAGTTGGATTGGCTAGCACCTTACTGCTAAACCCTCACTCTGCTTGCACCCTACTGCTCCACTACCTTACGCCGACATCCTTCTTGTGTCTCCGCCGCGCTTCTTGGTCTGTATGGGACTAGTACCTGTACCCTGCTATGGGTTTTGTTTTCCTCGGCCAGGGCCTTTCTCTCCTCGGTTTCCCTTCCACTTTGCCGCGTATATCCCTTAGCCATAGACAGTTTTGCGTGGCAGGTGGCACTGATCAGCCGGGTTAAGACCGTTTAGGGCGGCTGTCACTATGGGGTTGGACCACTGCCGGGAAGTCGGGTTTCTTTTGTTCTGTTGGGCTTGGGTGGCTTTCCGTTACCAACGTCACTGTTTGGTTATAGTCCAAGTTGCGGGTCTTGGGAGCTTCTTCGACTGCGCAGTATTCGGGCGGCGGGTTTCATGTTCTGTGGGTTTTGGTCCTGTCTGCCAGTGTGTCTTCTGTTCGGGTTCGTTGATGCTTTTTCTTCTGCTTCTTTCGGGCTGGTGTATGGAGGGAGGTTTGTTGGACTGCCATAGCTAGCACTGCATACGGACCCTGTATCTTAAACACCGCGCAAAATTGATGATAAAAAAAAGAAGAAAAAAAAAGGCCATGTATCTAGGGCTCTGCACACTTTCCTTCTAAGTTATTTCCCAACTTATTACTTTGTGCTTGTACAAATATAAAACCTTTACGATCTTTGTGAATATCTACATACGAGATGAGGACTCTACTATAAGTGTCGCGCAGAGGAAAGAGTATGATAGGCGATAAGGATAAGAGACACACGACTCTCTTCTACCTTAGCGTAGACATGGGTCTAAGAACAAGCGTCAAGAGAGAACAAGGAAGGTATCGTCTACCCGTTGCTGAGAACGGACCGCGGATAGGGATCGCAAGATCACGAAGAGTCGATTATAGCGACGGTTAGACAATACCAAGAGGAACTACACCTTCCTGGATCCGTCCCTGGCAATACCAGAAGTAGCGAGCAACCTACAATGAATGCTCTCACAACTTGAACGAACACCAAGTCTGATAATACCACAAGAAAGATCAATATATGCAGACCGTAGCTCGGAAGAAGAGAACAAAAGGATGGAGACAGCAGGACCTGTAGGAAGAGAAGGGGCAGGGCAGAAGCCAGGCCCGGCAAAGGAACTGAGCAGCGGCTAAATGCAACTATTACTGCAAATGCGGGAACAACAGCGACCCAAAGTCAAACAACTAGAGAGATATGCGTGAAACAGACACCTGCTGCAGAACTGGATAGCTGAATTAACAATTTGCTTCCGTGCTAGGGGATAGCGAGAAGGATACGATGCGGTAAAGATCGTTTAGGTTTAGAGTCTCCTGCGAGGAGACGCAAGCAATTGGATTACCCCATATATGGAAGGAAACAAACTAACAGAATGGAGGTGCTGGGAAGAATTCAAGGCAGCAATCAAACTGCAGCTCGGAGAGGTGGACCCCAGGGGCGTGGCCAGGATTCACATGATGAAAATGGAGCAAGGATCTCGCTTGGTGACGGAATACTAGAACGAGTTCAGAATCCACCAAACCGAAGCACTACATGACGACACAACAGCATCGCAATACCTGTATGCGAGCATGCTGGAAAGACTACCGGAGGACTGTGAACATTGCGATGCCGAGACTACTACTGTGTATGAACTAGCAGCATGGCCTGTCAAGAATGAAACTCGGCTGTTGACCTTGAAGAACCTAAGGAGGGTGAAAGCAAAGAAAGCACAAGAGACTTCCATCCCTAGGAACAAGAGGGGAATATTCAGACATGCATCACAGACCTATGAAGGAAGCTTCGAACCCACCATCAACCGTGAGATAGAAATGAGCAAGGCTCAGAAACCCCGACACCTCAACCTATCTAACAAAGAATATAAAAAGCGAATAGATCACAATCTCTGGCGGAGGTGTGGGGTAAACAGACATCAAATTCGGGAATGCCGGAACAGGCCAGATAATTGACACAAACCACAGACAACTATACATGGTGACAACAGAATCAGGCAACAGAAGAAAACCAACCGGATGGAGATGACAGCGGAGGAGAACCAATTGGAAAAAGAAGCCGGTTCCCAGTAAGAGATGGTCTGGCGTACAAGAAAGGGAGGACAACCATCAGGATGACGGTCAGGAATGGAACGAAAAAGATCATCCAGGCAAACTACTTTACGGCACTACTGGGAGAATAATGAGATCATATTACAATCAAGACTATACTATACGATATGAAGATGAAAGGCACCATGATACATGCGATGCAGGACTCGGGGGCAACAGAAGATTTCATCGAAGAGGAAATCTGCGACAAATGCGGCTACCTCCTAACTCGGCCATATAAGAAAAGACAGGTTTATCTAGCCGACAGAAGGCCCAGTACTATGGGACCCAAAACCCATACCGTGCAAGTACCCATGGCCATAGCAAGCCATAGGGAAGAGGCAACCTTCCCGGTAGCAAACCTGAAACACTAGGAGCTTGTCCTTGCGATGCCAGGGTTGAGACAACATAACCGCATGAGCGATTGGGACAAGCACAAGATTACATTCGCTAGCGAACGATAAATGACCGGATGTCTCAACAGTGCACCAGTGGTGTATACGACACCCTAGAGAGAGGCAGAAGAAGAGATTCTGAAGGCAGGATTCGACCAGTTCAGAGATGCACCAGATCGAAGATTCAGATTCAAGAAGTTGCATGTGAAGGCGGTGTGAACAACTAAGGGTTCTAGACAAGCGGCAGGACATGACCAATATGCCAACCAAGACAAGACGATCCCAGGAAGGGGTTAAGGAACTATACCAACTGGATAAGCGATAGGATTACCTCCCGGTACCTACAGACGGATGGCTCCACGCAGTGGACTGGCTGTCAATCAACGACTCGTTACCATCTCAGGGGTCACCGATGCCGACTCTATTGGAGAAGTCAAAGTTGTCGTAGCCAAACTAGGAGATGTCAACCAAGAGATTCGCCAAGGAGACTGGATCGCAAAGTTGATCATTGTGAAAATCAACACCGAAGAGGTGCACAAAGTTCCAGAACTTTGTGACACTCAAGGAGGAACTAAGGGCCTTGGTAGCACATATAGCTCAAAGACCAAGAAAGAAGAGTGGGCACATATGCGAGAAATATTGGCCCACGCGTTTGGCAGACATTCCATGAGAGGAGATCTCACATGGAACCTCAAACGGAATCCACAAGAAGAAAAACTGGAATTAGCAAGGATCAACATCCGCACCGAATTAGTGATAAAATACAAGCAGCAATGACAACAGAAGGTGTGGTATGATATAATACCAAAAGAATACTAGCAATTCACAAATCTATGGCCGCAGAAGGAAGCGGAAGAACAACCACCAAGAAGACCAGGAGTAGATCACGAAATCCGCATCGAAAAAGACGTCAAAACCACGGGACAGAAAAAGACTGCCTACCAACTACTTTATCCCCTGGGTGAAAAGGAATAGGAGGCACTCCGAGGATATATTCAACAGAATATGAAAAGGGGATGGATACGACATTTGTTCGCATCGGAGGGATCACCAATATTATTCATAAAACAGAAGCACAGAAAGATGAGATTATACGTGGACTACTAAGTACTCAACTCATTAACAAAAAAGGACTGAAACCCGCTACCATTGATCGGAGAGGCCCTCGATCAATTAATGACTGTGAAATCTTGCACCCAATTGGACATCAAGGAGGCCTATCACAACATATGTATCAAGGTAAGAGACGCATAGAAAACGAACCTGGAAACATGTTACGGGATGTACGAGCATTTGCTTCTGCCATTTGGGCTGACCAATACGCGGACATCATTCCAACAATGGATCAACCACGTACTCCAGAGGTTCACGGGTATATGCTGCATCTTCTACCTGGACAATGTACTCATATATTCGGAACATCTGGAACAACATAGAAAGGATGGCAGCAGTATAATAAACGAAATTTGGAAATCGGGGATGAAGATCAAACGATATAAGTATGAGTTCCACAAAGGGGGGACCGAGTACCAGTGATTCCTCATCAACGGGGGGGGTCCGTGTTGGCCCAGACAAGACATCAGCTATATAGGACTGGGTGAAGCCGAACAACAAAACAGATATCCTATACTTCATGGCATTCTGCAATGTTTACCGCAGGTTCTTCGAAGGGTTCAGTAGAATTGCGTAACCCCTGTATGACCTAACGCAGAAGAATGTCAAATGTAAATGGGGAGAAAAGGAGCCGAAAGGATGCGACAATATGCGAACCAAACTCCCAATGGGACCAATAGTGGTGTACTTCGATCCGCGAAAAGAAGAGACAATTGAGACTGACTCATCAAAATATGTCAGCACGTGAATCCTATCCCAGACATACACTCCAGGCAAATGGCACCCAGTGTGCTATCGATCAAAGAAAATGACACTGGCCGAATCCAACTACGATGTGGCCAACAAAGACCTATCAGCTATAGTTCTAGCAGTCAAGGAATGGAGGAGACACATACAGAACAATGATCACCAGGTCAGAGTTCTTACAGACTACAAGAATGTAGTCCCCTTCGTGGCAATGAAGGAACTCAAGGAGAGGCAAATCCGATAGAGGGAAAGCCGAAGCAAACAGAATTTGAAAATCGAATACTGACCTGCAAAAGAAGGTGGAAAGCACGAGGCCTTAACAATAATCGCAAATGACAAACTACGAGATAAAGATGAGGAAAGGATCAAGCAGAAAAATTCAGTTCTGCCTCCAAAGGAATACTTCGAAGTTATGGAATCAATATAGATCTAAGATAAGGACATTGATCAACTAGTGCAAGCAATCAAGGAAGAAAATGAGTTCCAAGAAATAAGGACAAGGCTGGGAAAGGGACACGCGGAAAAAAAAGTGGTGGCTTGAGGACTATGCACATGGAGAGACCACTATCTGTGGTATGACCGAAAGATATGGATACCAGAAGATGAGATGGCAGGGGCGAACCTTATCAAGCAATACAGCGATAACAAGGGGGCAGGACATGGAGGAACTGCTAAAACAACAGAACTGATCATTCGAAAGATATTACAGGCCATCACTACAGGAGTCAGTCAAACAATACGCCAAGAATGACGACAAAGGCCAAGGAACGCAGGTGGTACGACACGTAGCGTCTGGGCTGTTAAAACCTGACAAAACACCAGTGAAACTATGGGCATCCTTGTCAAAGTATTTAACAATAGATTTACTTAAGGCCAACAGATATGACTCAGTCCTGGTCGTGGTGGATCGCCTGACCAAAATGAGAGATTTTAGACCAAGCCAAATGGATTCGACACCTCAACAGTTCGCAACAACCTTCATCAAGGAAATGTTTCGATAACTGGGACTACCGAAAGATATCATCACCGATCCAAAATCGATATTCATGACAGAAATATGGAAGAAGATGACAGAAGAACTTGGAATCAAAAAGAAGTCATCTACGGCTTTCCACCCACAAAAGGATAGATAAACTGAAGAAACAAACCGCATATTGGAACCAGATTCATGAGCCTAGGTCAACTATCAGTAAGATAACTAGGATGAGTTATCACCAATAGTGGAGTTTGCATACAACAACGGGAAACAAGAAACAATCAAGACAACACCCTTCTTCACGAACTACGGTCTCGACCCCCAATATCAGGCCATAGGGCATACAACGCAAGGATAGATAACCGACAAAGAAGATATGAGTGAATTAAACGCCACTCTAGGAGCAGAAATGAAGACAGCACAATTACCACAAAAAGAGAATTACGATCTACAAAGAACGCCCGATCCATGCCTACAATGAGGCAATAAGGTGTAGTTACAACCAAGAAATATGCGGAGAATGACACCGTCCACGAAATTGGATTACAAGAAAAGGGAACCTTTCCAAATATTGGAAAGGATAGGGAAACGAGCATATAAACTCGACCTTCTCCCACCTATGAAGATACACAACACATTCCACATCTCACTATTGGAATTCTATCAACACATCAAGCTTCCTTCACAAGCCATTACACCTCCTGCATCTATTGCCTGGGACGGAGAACCAGAATACGAACTTGAAGACATAATCGACTCCCCCCTGTACCACAGTAACCTTTAATACCATGCTATGTGGACCAGTTACTCACCCGAACATGATCAAGAGTGGTACCCAGCTACCAACTTTGCAAATGCTCAAAATGCCCGCATCCTTTTCCCTCAAGGCTACCCACAAAAGCCATCAGCCAAGCCGGGAGGATGTCCCCAGCAACTGCGAGATGATGGGTAGCCCAACCAGCCCACAACCCGATGCAGCTAAGTGGGCTACGGCCGAAAAGGAAACCAGAATCAAGAAAGAGGAACAGGGGAAGACCGGCGAGGCCGAGTGGGCCAAGGTGGTCAACAACAACGAAAGAAATCAGGCCATCTATCACGGGACAGCCTGTGCAGACATTGGGTGCCCTGTGCACCTAGACGGAAAACAACGAAGCAATCTCTTCCCAAGCAAGAAGGCGGCGACAAAACTATCGCCACCAACCACATCGATCCAGGCAGAATGGGTGATTTAACCACAACCTCTGCCCACTGGCCCCTCACACTACAAGATCTCCTGGCAGACCTCTATGCGCAGGTAATGCCCGCACCAGCGCAGACAACAATGGGAAGCCAAGCAGGAAACTCCGAAGGCTCCGAGGGAGGAACCTAGGGAGGAGGGCGTTACCAAAACATTTTGTGGCCAAGGAAGAACTACGCCGAATGATCAAGCGATTGCAGGGAGAACATGAGCAGCTAGGCGAGGAAATGAAGCGACATCAGGCAACAATTGCGTGCTTGGAAAACCAGGAAAGGAGATACCAACAAACGATCGACGGAGCAAGAAATGGGGTGCAAATAGTGAGCGCTGCCTGCAATGATAAGACAGAGCAGGCAGAGAAAGGGGTGTGGAAGAAACGGCGCAAGCGGAGAGCCGTTATCAACAAGGTGCGTGGACACAGTTGCAAAGCGGCCAACACCTCCTAACACTTCAGGAGGTTCGCGGACCGCCTCCACTTGGAGAGATTCCATGCTAGAGGCGACTCGAGCTTAGGCAGGGAGCAGCTAATGTCACAAATGTGTCTTAGCCAGGAACCGGTTTGACATGACTCCTTGATATAAGTCGTTGGTATGTTATATTTTTCACATGACCTCATTAGAGGTCATGGGTTTCGCACAGGACACCACTTTGGTCATATAACTTGATTGTGATGTTATGTTATATTTCGTACATGACCTCATTTACAGGTCACGGGTTTTGCGCATGTGACCAGTTTGGTCATATGACTAGTTTATGATGTGACTCACGGTTGTGAGTCAGATGTGGTTCGTGACTCGAGGAGTGAGTCACAAGGACGTGAAGGGCAACTATATAAGCCCACCCTATCTACAGGCCGAGTAGATAGGGCTCTTGACACTTTGTCTTAAGTTATTTCCTTACTTATTACTTTATGCTTGTACGAATATAAAACCTTTACACTGTTGACGAATATCTACCTATAAGACCTGACTCTGCTATGAGAGTCGAGTTGAAGAAAGGGTCAGATTGGCGATAAGAATCAGAGACACGAGAGTCTCTTGCACCTTATAGTAGACATGGGTCTAAGAACTATCGTCAAGCGAGAACAAGAGAAGTATCGTCCACCCGTTGATGAGAACTGACCTCGGTCACAGATTGTAACAACTACTGGTAATTGCTATGCCCCCGATGTACCACCCTGCTTTAATACGCAAATGTCTGTAATCTTATAAGTGCAAACACGGTTTGACCCTGAAACATATCACACCCTTTCGCGGACACTGAGTAGTATTCCTCCATTGAGATCACTTCACTATTTGGTATTCCAAGTAGCGGCCTCTGAGCTAGATGTCCACATAGACTGTTATATTAATTAGGTCTCGTTGACTATCGTTCCAATAGTCTCTTCGGTCATGCAGTGATCAAGTTCATACCGGATCCCCTCGCGCCAATTGCAAGTTTGTGCCCCACATGTCAATCTCTCAAAGGGGCTCTGGCTTATCTAGGTCTCCCGTTCTGAGCATGCTTCCCCTTGGTCTACTGGCCTGTGTAGAGGGGTCCTATTAGTAGGACCAACCAAGATACAGCTGATCTCCCAATGGTATGGGTGGATTCAGTATAACCCTAATAGCTTCTGCACCTGGGGCAACCTCCTGGAGTATTTTGTGGAAAACGTCCCATCACCTTTGGCCTACAGTTCTGGAAGCCTAAACCTGTAGCTGACCCTCTCCATGCCCCTCCTGCGCATGCCTTCCGTTCCAATTCCCTGCTTTCACCAAAGGTCCCAGCCCCAATAACCTGTGAACAGCACGTGATCGGATGGACAGCAGTGACGTGGATGGTGTTATAAAGTGGGCTTCATTGATGTGAACCTTTATTTATGGGAGGCAACTCTCAAAATCTTGCAAATAACGTGAGGGCCCCATCTGGGGACCGGAGGCCGGTGTTGACACTCCAGTAAATTGAGAGTCGGTGTGCAGTTCCCCTACCGTTGGTACGTACCCATGTCTCAGATTACCACATGCCTAACATGGGCTTCCTCCTACCAGGCTTCGCCTCCAATGCCGTTTATAATCTCTTCTAAATATATTGTAAGACTCAGTGTTGTCAGGTTAAAAAGCCTGCCGCATTTACTTGGCCATGGTAGGATATCATATTCCTCACTATCTTACTTTTACACTTCCTGGCGTGTCCGGACTTTCATTATGAAAGTTTTCACAACTTGCGCTGCATTTTCCATACCGGTAGCTGGCTCCTAGGTGTTCTCATCTTCTGAACCCCCTCACCATTTGACGAAGTACCACAGTTCTCACTGGTCTTGATAGAGACCACGTACCCGTGTTCTATAAGAACGAATCATGCTTCTCGCTATTCTTTCAATCTCGTATCGTAGATCGCCATCCATGTCGCCCAGTTCTCAACCAGAGTCTTGCACATTATCAGGTACCTGTTTGCAATAGGGTTCCAATAGTGGGACAAGGAAGACAGGTTGCATGTTCCATCGATCGCCTGTGTTGAGCTGAAGGGCTCGTGATCTGCATTTTTCCAGGATTTGACAGGGACCTTATAGCTTCGGACTTAGGTTCTTTGATCTTGCGTGGATTTGAATGTTCTTTGCGTTCAACATTACTTTGTCCACAACCTTGAAGTCCAGCTGTTGTCACGATTTTCCGTAATAATATTTTGACATTCTGTTAGGCATATGGAAATCTGAGACATGTGCACCGACCCATGGTAGGGTAACTGCACGGAGAACCTGGATTTACCTGAGTGCAAACAGCCCCCTCCGGACCCCTTACTAGGCCTGCACATTATTAGCGAGATTTTGTGAGTTGCGTCCCATAACCAAAATGTCACATCCATGAAGCACGCTTCATAACATCATATGAAATGACGCAGTCTGCCCGACCGCATGGTGTTGGCAGGTTATATGAGAGGAGACCTTTGGCGACATCTAGGAAGTGCAACGGAAAACGCGCGTCAGAGCAGCATTGAGATAGTAGGCTTCGAAGTGAGCCATCCTAAGCCAGGAGCTGCAGGTGACGTGACGTTTTCGGTGAAAGACGGCCGCAGGATATCCCGGTAGTGGAAGCTATTAGCGGTATACCGAATCCACCCATACCCATCTGAGATCAGCTGTAGGTTAGTTGGTCCTAGTAATAGGACTCTTCTATGGAGGCCGGCAGCCCAACGGGAAGCATGATCAGAACTGCGGACCTCGATAAGTCAGAGCCGCTGAAGACGTTGACATGTTGGGCGCCGACTTGCATTTGGCACTCAGTGATCCGGCATACACCTGATCACTTCATGACCGAGGATACTACAGGAACAATAGTAAACAAGACTAAAGTAATAGAATAGTCTATGCGGATATCTAAGTTGACGGCCGCTGTTTGGTATAACAAATAGGCCAGTAATCTCAACGGAGGAATACTATTCCATGTCCGGAAAAGGGCGTGATCAGTTTCAGGGTCAAATGGTGTTTGCACTTATAAGATTCTGGACGTTTGCGTAGTTAAACCAGAGTGGTACTTCGGAGGCATAGCATTTAGAAGTAGTCTGCGAACACTCTGAAGCAGGATATAAATATCAAAGTGCCTCCCGAGCTTCACAGAAATCATCAAGCAATGGAGAAGAGATCTTATCAATATAATATTGTTTCACACTTTAAATCTTTACCTTAAGTATTTTATCCAGACGAGCCTTCCTCGACAGATTCTCCAATCAAAGATTTTGGGCCTACATCACCCCTTTATATATATGACCTTGGTGTCCACCTTACAGTATATTGATAGTTCTCTTGTTACCAAGGCTCACTATATGAACTACGAGTGCACTGCAAACTCCACCCACAGCTCAGACTTCAATGATATTTTCGAAGCACCTCAATGTCCTATCTACATTCAGGCATTCGAAGAAATACTCACTACTGCGCTCTTCGAAATTGAAGAGGAGTATATACAAGAACCCGCGTGGTTCACAATACCTTTCGGGATCCTAACAAGCGATCAATTCAAGGGCATATTTCGCAGCTGGCATGGTTCGAACTTTGAGTGGAGTTCCACGGAGTGAGAAGACCTTGTCGACCGTAGTAGCCAGTACTCTCTAGGTAAAAAATCAGGCAGTCATCCAAGGATCAGACGTCCCCACAGCCTGGGCCTGACAAATCCCTATATGTACTACAAGTACATTTTAAACCTCGAGAAAAAGGAAATTAAGATTCTGGGGCTGTAATCGGATCAACAAAATTCTTTCATACCTACACCGCTACAGTATCTCAAAGGTTGGATACCTTACATACGTTTTCCTTAACCCTTTCAAGGATATGCAGAACTCTGGTATGAAGTACCAGAAATCACGGATCCGGCACTATTAGAGCATCTAGCCTACCTGGACAGTATCACCAAAGCTGAGATACCACAAGACACGAGAAACAGACTAGCAGCTGGAAAACCTATGAACACCCGCCCAGACACAGTAGATAAAACAGATGATTCAGCCATATGGAGTCCATCCCCCTCAATACCTCAAGAACCCAAATTCCGGGGAGGACCTGTCTCTACTCATCGATCCTCTAGGGTCGCCAGCACTCGTTGGATATCAAAGGCCTCCACTCCTAAATCTCGTGGTTACCACGCTGGAAACCTAGCCATGTGAGCTGCCCATCTTGGGATAACCTGGGGTCGTATAAGGCGGGATATAGACACCTCACTTCCCCAAGCGAATATCACCTGCAAGGATTTGAAGGGAGCCACTCGGATAATACCTTAAAGTTAATTCCGGTGTAGCAACAAATCGCAGTCGGACCAGGTATCCATAATAGCGATAGTGCACTCTTGATGATGCCACTGGCAGCCAAGGAATCCGAGGTCTAGGTGATCCGAGAGGAAATGATATGGCAAGTGGCAAAGAAAGTTGACGCCAAAGACAGGCATCAACTGGAACATGAAGAGGTAACCACGAGCTTACATGAAATGTACCGGGCTGAAAGCCAAGCAGCATCAGCCCGAGATCAGACTTGGGAACAAATGGTCCTCAGTCTAAGGGCAGAATTTGTTCAATTCCGTGCTCAATGAACCATTTGTGCAAGAGATGTCAATCACACCTTAGCGCAAGAATGTCTAGATAGTACCACCCGACAGGCGGAGATTCGTAGGTTCCTAGATCAGCAACAGCCGCAAAGCGATGAGACAAACAATACTCTCAAGGCTTTGACTGCGGCAGTAAATAAAATAATGGCTGCCACACGAAGCCCAGAAGCCGCAGGACTCGCACCCTTATCTGCAGTACAAGAGACAGATGACAAGGAGTATTACGCTACCCTGATATGCAGCGAAAAGGAGAGAAGCAAGGAAGCCACTGATGGATCTTTTACAGGTGCCCTGCGAGGTGACCCCGGAGATCCTAGTGACAATTATGACGATGATAATGAGAGAAGAAGAAGGAGAGGAAGTCCAAGCCGACGCAGATGAGGACAGACACCAGAGCAGTCTGAAATAGCAAAACCGCTTGCCACTGCGATGGCGCTAAATATTAAGGAAGTATCAGAGCCACCTCCATTCTTTGAGGATAAACCCGTACAAGACATATATGTGTGGATCCTACAATACAGTGACTATTTTGAGCAGAATACGCGAATCTGAGACGTGGCCCGTGAACGTGTTATATATGCACTCACTCGTACGAGAGGAGAAATAGTGCTTTCTTACACCGTCTCGTATATGAAGGCCATGGACGGACCTCAAGGGGACATCATACCACCGGATCTAGGGACGTGGACTTGTTTTGAACACAATATGATCAAAGGATTTGCCATGGTAGAAGCTGAATGACTAGCACTTCGGGCAATGAAGCTTGGCGAGTACAATGGTAGCATTAAACGTTACCTAAGAATCATGCATAACCATAATATTTGTGCACGCATGACCGGAGAGTCCGGCAGGCAGTAAGTCGCAGATAAACTTCCAAAACCAATTGTGCGCAGATTGTCGGCTCTACAGTACACAACCGATTAAGAATAGGAGGAGGCGCTAAGATAGTGCGGTTGGTCGGAAGATGGGCTTCTGGCCAGAGAGAAAATTTTGCGCGACAAACTGCAAAAGTCCAAAGTAGTCCAAGAGGTCAAAAGAGAAGACCAACCGGACTCTAAACCGAAGCGACAAAGGGAAGCGAAACCATATGTCACGGGAAGTGTAGCCCCACCATGGAAATGGAAAACAAGTGACGAGGCGGAGAACCCCAGAAAAGGGTGGGGAGGTGCAATAACGACCACCCACAAAATCTTTGACCGTGCCCATACTGGTATCCCGCTGAGTGAGATAGATACGCGGAGGCCACAGGGAGAATGTACGCGTGATGGAAAGAAAAACCAGACCTACCAAACAAGAGGGGGAGATGTCCATACATCGGCGGTCACAGTCAGATCAAGACCGATAAAAGTGGGAATTCGACGAGCAAGATAAGCTATTGTAAATCCTAAATTAGCTCGCAAGGTCGCGGCCATTCAGCACCCAGCCTGAGTGAATACAATCTGGGAACTGGCAGACGATGAAGAACTGACCTAGGTCAGTTCATTGGCACCAATGGTGGTGGCATTTGGGTATGCAGTGTCCAGATGGAGCTGGAATTGTAATAGAAACCCCCTTTGGCTCGGGTGTATTGGGTACCTACCACGACGGGGCTCGCGTATTCTGCGTGCACCTACAGGAATCAAATTCAAAATGATCAAAGCCACGAGTAGCGAGTCTCTCCTTGCAGGATTGGTGCTAGGAGGCTCCACGTGAAGGGACCCCACGAGGGACTTGAGAGCTCGAACACAAGAATCAATATATGGAGAGTCTCGATCGCAAGAGAGAATAGTTAACATGCCCACATGGCCCTGGGGACAACAGTACGAAGTTCCTCAAATCACCTGCTGGTTGCCTGCTACACGTGTGCTAGCAAGTTACTATACTGAAAAGGTTGGGACATAGCAAGACAAGATCTGCCTGATAGCAATACATGACAGGAGGACAATAGAAGCGGGCCGTGCGACCTACCACACGACTTTGAGTTGGTGACATTATATTATAGGGATGTACTGTCTTGCTTCCTGGCCACAGTGTGTGATAGAGATGTACCGCTTTGGTGCGCAAGGCCCCTCTGAGAAAGCTGGACGGATAACCGAAATCCTAAAGGAAACGATTTTGCGAACACGAGAATACCACCACTGCCTAGTAAAATGGCTAATAACCGCCCGAATATCGTCTATGACCCTAGGTCGCGCATGTAGGGACAAGGCATCAAGCATGAAAACTAGTCATACGGAATTGTGTATTGGTGCAACGCCGCTTACTAAGTAGAGCCAGATTGTTAGAGATAAAGAGTTATTAGTTTGTCTGATGAGACCTTAATGGTCGAAACTACGCGTGTGTAGTATCAAACATCTTGTTACCTACACCCAACATCAAGGATGTCTAAATGAAAGAACCAAGGAAATCCTTTTCCGCACTAAGCACACGCAGTTAGAAGCTCCAAAACGAAAATGTTGCAACTGTGCAGAGCGGATCACTTACCTCCACATACCCGATAAGCGGTACAAAGTTAAAGTCTTGTTAGACACGGGTTCAAACGTATTGCTTATAAATAAGGACCTAGTTGAAGACATTCTCGTTCCTACAGTGAAACGAAACAATGCAGGTGATACCTAAGACTTTGACAGATCGTCAGCCACCTCAGGAGGGAAGTGTTACATGCTGCCTATGGAATTGGTAATAGGAAAAAAACGACACATCTTCAAAGTGTCGTGTGAAGTGGGTAAGACAGGTTACTATGGAATGATAATTGCGTTTGGTTGGTGGCATCATGAACACTGTGTGTCCCACATAGATGATGTAAAAAATTGGACCTTCTCCTTAACATGTTGTGAAAAACTGTGTGGAAGAAGATAAAGGAATAGCGGATATGTTCGAATATGACCAATCCGTCGGTAGTGACTCTAATAAAAACAGCATCGGCAGGATCTGAGCTATCGAAAATATAGTCGATCTCGAATCATTACTAAACGAATACAGGTATTACAACCATATGTTTGATGCCCAGATAGCGTAAGAATTAGCACCCAGACAGACACTCGATCACGAAATGAAGTTGATTCCGGGATCAACCACCCCATGGGGTCCAATATATCCACTATCCGAAAAACAGCTTAAGGCCTTACGAGAATACTTGGAGACCTTGATTAAGCAGGGAAAAATCACGCTGCGTCAATCGCCAGCAAGAACACCTATATTATTCACACCTAAGCCAGATGGCAGATTACGTCTAGTTCTGGACAACCAAAATCTAAATAAGAATACTATCCTCAACAAACATCCCCTTCTACTTATGTCCGAACTCAGAGATCCAGTAACTGGTACAAATATCTTCACCAAGCTAGACCTTAAGGATGATTACCACTTGATTAGGATAAAGGAAGTCGATGAATGGAAAATGGCATTTCGTACATGATACGGACATTACGAATATAAGGGTATCCCTTTTGGATTGGGTAAAGCGGAGGCAACTTTCCAAGATAGGATAAACCAGGACCTGAAAGGATACCTGGATGTTGGAGTCGTATGTTACCTAGAGGATATCCTGATCTACTCAAAGGATGAAAAGGAACACGTCGATGCTGTCAAACAGGTATTACAAAGACTGTAGGACTTTCAATTAGGGCTATCACTAAAGAAATTGACTTTCCCTGCCACTGAGGTAGAGTTCCATGGCTCTATGGTAGCAGTTGTTGGGGTGTCTATGAGCACCCGCAAGGTGGAGTCCATAATGGTTTGTAAAGCACCGAAGTCAGTTAGAGAAGTACAAGTCTTCATTGGATTTGCTAACTTCTAACGGTGATTTATTAAAAACCTCGCAGCTATTTGCAATCACATAACTGCGACATCACAAGGAAATCTGAATAATTTCCACTGCGGTGTTGAGCAGGATATGGCTTTTGAGGAACTAAAGGACCAGTTTACAACAGCCCCAATACTACACCACTTTCTGCCAGAAAGAGAAACCGTGGTAGACACTGATGCTAGCGATTTCGCGCTCAGTTGCCTCCGTTTTCAATATTTTGAGAAAAGGTTACATCCAGTCGTCTTCCATCCCAGAAACTTAAACTCTGGAGAAGGCAACTATGAGATTCATGACAAAGAACGTCTCGTAATCCTCGAAGCATTCTAGGAATGGAGACAGTACTTGATGGGAACAGAAAAACGAATTATAGTCTTTACCGACCATCAGAACCTATAATACTTCCTGACCTCAAAAGTCTGCAGCGGCCTTCAAATTCGAGGGGCTTCAAAGTTAGTGGAATACAATCTTCACATTGTATGCCGACCAGGCACAAAAGGCGGAAAGCCAGACGCATTAAGTAGAGGGCCGTAGTACCATCCTAAGAAGGGAGCCACACATCATCACAAACAGAAAATTTTGAAAGAAGAAAATTTGTTGGTAACACGGGTATCAAGGTTAGGCGATGAAGGCGAAGACTGGGATGGAGATAAGGATTTAGATTTAGAATCACAAAGAGGTGGAAAGGAACCTGTTATTAGGGTCAAGAAATTGAGTAAAAAGGCATACTTGCCAACAAAAGGTGCGAGAATGGTCAGAGGACATGACATGTATGCCATTGAGGATAACATTGTCCCAAAATATCGACAAGCAGTAATACGGATAGGTATAGGCATAGGGCTATGTGAAGGAACTTGCGGAAGAGTGGCTCCAAGAAGCGGATTAGCAGTCCGAAGTGGAATCTCCACCGGCGCAGGAGTAATCGATACTGATTATACCGGCGAACTCAAATTCGTACTTTTTAACTAAAAGGATGTGGACTGCCAAATAAGAATGGGCGACCGTATAGCTCAACTAGTGCTGGAAAAGATCAACAATTTGTACATGATGGAAGTAGACGACTTGGAAGGTACGGAACGCGGAGATGCAGGATTCGGAAGCACTGATATAGCGCCAAGATCGTTGATCGTCCATGAAATGGAACCTAGCATCAGCTACATGCAGGCATCGGCTAAAGTCAACCAACACTGGTATGACATTTCAGAAGAACCTGCAAAGGTTTTAATGTCAAAGGCCGTTATCCTGGAAAAGGGTAAGAAGCAGTTCAATCCCGAATTCTTAAGCGAGATACATGCAGCTATCGGTACAGATGCAGCTGGAGGTCAACGGAGGGAAGAACCCAATATGCTACGAGAGGAAGGAAAGGATTTTCCATAAGACTGGACCTTAACCGACGATCTACTATATTATATATAATGACTATTAGTACCAGATAGTCAGGCGCTATATACTAAGATCGCAGAAGGATGTCGCGATGCAAAGGTTGCCGGACATTTCTGACATGAAAAAAACTTGTCAAATAATCATGAGAGACTTCTATGGGACAGGACTTGCAGCATGGGTCAATGACTACATACGATCCTGGGATGAATGCCAGCATAACCAAGTGCCCAGACACGCTATGTCTGGATTATTGCAACAGCTGCAAATACCCTGCGCACCATGGGCATCCATCTCAGTAGACTTCATCACCCAACTACTAGAGTGTCAAGGATGCATGCAGATAATGGTAGTGGTCAATCGATTCACAAAGATGGCACATGTCATCGTACTGCTGACAAAGGTGACAGCAAAGGACGTCGCAAACTCATTCTTAAAAGAAGTATGGAGGCTATATGGTCTACAAACCGAAATCGTCCCCAATATAGACTCAAAGTTGGCAGGAGAATTTCGCGAATCCCTTTGCAAAGCACGGGAAATTAAGCAAAGAATGTTAATGGCATATCACTCTCAGAGTGATGGACAAAGCGAACGTACCAACCATGTGCTGCAAGGATACCTGCGAAGTTTTGTCAACTATGATCAGGATGACTGGTACCAGCTATTACCTTTGGCTGAGCATGCGTATAACAACTCCGCAACCAATACTCTTGGGATGACTTCAGTCTACGTGAACTACAGTTTCCATCCTCAGACAGAGTGGATGAAGCAGGGTGAAGCTCAAAATCCAAGAGCAACTCTCTGTGCGAACTGGATTAAGGCGATACATGAACAAGCGAGGAGGTCACTAGAAAAGATACGGGAAGGAATGTCAAAATATTATGATCAGAAAGCTCGACCACAGCTGGACTTTAAGATCGGGAACAAAGCAACATTAAACACAAAAAATATGCCAACCCAGCAGAAATCGAAGAAGCTAAGTCCAAAGCTACGCGGTCCTTTCCAAATCATGGAGAAACAAGGATCACAAGCCCTCAACTCAAGATATCTGATCGATGGAATATACATCCCGAATTCCTTGTTGCACTTCAGGAACCCTATCGCGAATCAGTTCATGATAACTGTCCTCAACCCCATAGAGGACTGAGGGACATTGACGGCGATCTACAATGGGAGGTTGAAAGAATAGGGAGAAGTGAGATTCGCTGTTACAAAAAACGGTCAAGCGGTCGCTATCAAGAGAAGTGGGAACTGTGGTACTTGCTTAAATGGCAAGGGTATTCAGAGGATGAGAACACAAGGGAGCCGGCTACCGGTATGGAAAAGGAGGCGGATGTTGTGGAGAATTTTCATAATGAAAATCTGGACATGGCAGGAAGGGCAGAAGTAAGATAATGAGGAAAGGGTTTTCCTACCGTGGCCAAGTAAACGTGGCAGGTTTTCACCCTGACCACACTGCGTCTTAAAAAGTACGTAGAAGAAATTTTTAAAAGGTTATAAAGGCATTGGAGGCAAAGCGTGGTAGGAGGGAGATCATGTTAGGCATATGGAAATCCAGGACATGTGCACAGACCCTCGATTTACCAGAGTCTGAACACCACCCTCCGGTACCATTGTGGGGCCCGCATGTCATTAGTGAGATTTCGTGAGTTGTGTCTTATAACTAAAATGTCACATCCATGCAGAGGACTTCGTGACAGCAGATACATCGCCGCCATCAGTCCAACAGGATGCTATTCGCAGGTTATACGGGAGGGGACCACTGGCGATATCTGAGAAGTGGAACGGAGGAAGTCCGTGACAGGGGCATTGAGACAGTAGGCTTTGTGGTTATGCGTCCAAAGACACGGGTCAAACGTGGCGGGATGTTTTAGGCGAAAAGCCACCAAGAGGATATTCCCGTAGTGGAAGCTACTAGAGGTATACCGAATCCACGCAGACTCTTCCAAGATCAGTAGTAGGTTGGCTGGTCCTAGTAATTGGACCGCTCTAGGGAGGCCTATGGACCAACGGGAAGCATGCTCAGAATGGAAAACCCAGATAGGTCGAAGCCGTTTAAGACGTTGACACATTTGGCTCATACTTGCGATTGGTACTAGGTGATCCGGGATGAACCTGATCACTTCAGGACCGAGTCGACTACAGGAATGATAGTCAATAAGACTAAAGTAATATAATAGTCTATGCGGATATCTAAGTTGAGGGCAGCTGTTTGGTATAACAAACAGCCCAGTAATCTCAATGGAGGAATACTATTCCGTGTCTGTGAAAGGGTGTGAAAAGTTTCAGCTACAAGCAGTGTTGGCACTTATAAGATTCTGGACGTTTGCATATTGAAACCAGAGTTGTACTGCAGAGGCATAGTAGTTAGAGGCTGTCCGCGAAGACGCAGATGCAGGATATAAATATCGCAGTGCCTCCAGTGCTTTACCGACCTCATCAAGCAATGGAGAAGATATCTTATCAATATAATATTGTTTCACACTCTTGATCTTTACCTTGCCTATTTTATCGTGATGAGCCTTCCTCGACAGATTCTCCAATCAAAGATTTCAGGCCTACGTCCCTCTGTTATATACTGGAGCTTGGCCTCTGCCTGACACATTCCTTTCCATGTCTTTTCTGGTAACCCTCACCCTTGTTCCTCTAATGTCTTAATCCAGTTTGCTTAGCCCGGTGCTCCTCGATTTTGAGCTTCATGCTCCTTCATCTACTCTGCCTGTAGATGGAAACTGCTGGTCGTATAGAATGGTGACATGCTATTAGCATTGGTTGCGGAGTTGTTATAGGCATATTCGTCGAGAGGTAATAACTGGTACCAGTCATCCGGATCATGGTAGATAACACCTCAAAGGTATCCTTCCAGCACATGGTTGGGAAGTGCGGTTTGTCTGTCGGTCTGGTGGTGACATGCAGTCCACATTCTTGGTTTAATTTGCTGTGCTTTGTAAAGGAATTCTTAAAATTCTTGTGTAAACTTTGAGACCATATCTGAGACGATGTTGATTGGTAGACCCTGCAGTCTCCATACCTCTTTCGGGAAAACGTTTGCCACATCCTTGGCCATAGCCTAGGTGTGAATTACGATAAAATGTGGCATCTTTGTAAAGCGATGAACTACTATCAATATTTGCGTGCATCCTCGCGAATCTGCTACTCGCGTGATAAAGTCCACCAAGATAGATGCCCGTGCCGCATAGGGTATTTGCAATGGTTGCAGTAGTCCCTACTTGGTGTGTTTAGACGATTTAATATGTTGGCATTGGTGGCAGGACCCTAGGTAATGGTTGACACTTTCTGCAAGCACATTCCAATAGAAGTCTCTCATGATTATTTGCAAGCTTTTTCTTTGTTCGAAATAAACTGCGACTGTTGCATCATGATATCATTCTGCGATCTTGCTGTAAGGTACCTTACTGTTTGGTAAAAATAGTCTATACTTGCAGTATAGTAGATCGTTGGTGAAGGTCCAGTCCTGGGGAAAATCCTTTCCTTCGTCTCGTAACCTCATGGGTTCTTTCCTCATTTGCCTCCTAATATCCTCTGTCCTGATAGCTGCCTGTATCTCGCTTAAGAATTCAAGATCGAATTGCTTCATCCTGTTTTGCAGGATTCACGAGTTTCACATTAGAACTTTCTCTGGTACTTCTGAAATGTTGTACAAGTCTTTATTGTCATTGACTGATGCCTGTAATCAACTGATACTTAGTTTCTGTTCTTTGACGATCAGGGATCTTGTCCCTATATTGCTGCTTCTGAATCCCGTGATCCCTCGTTCCGTATCATCCAGGTCATCTACTTCCACGATACCTATGGTGTTGACCTTTTCTACCACAACCTGAGCTATGCGACCGCCCATTGTTATCTGGCAGTCAGCATTTTCGCTCTTGAAAGTTACAACCTTCAGTCCAGCGGTGTAATCTGCATCAATTACAGCGGCACCGGTGGAGATTCCACTTCGGACCTCTAATAAACTTCTTGGACCAACTCTGCCATATTTTTTTTGGGGTAGCCCCATGGCTAAGCCCGCCCTTATTAATGCTTGTACATATTTCGGGACAATTTTATCTTCTATAGAGTACAGGTCATGTGCTGCCGCCATTCTTCAGCCTTTAGTTGACAAATATGCCTTTTTGCACAATCTCTTGACCCTAATAACAGGTTCTTTTGCACCTCTTCGAGGTTCCAAATCTAAATCCTGATCTCCAGCCCAGTCTTCTCCTTCATCGCCTACTCTCGCTGCCAATGATACCAAGAAATTTCCTACTTCCAAACCTTTTGTTCGCGACATGTGGCCCCCTCCTCAGTATGGTACTCTGGCTGTCTGCTTAATGCATCAGGCTTTCAGCCCTTCATGCCTGGTCGGTATACAACCTGAAAATTCTATTCCACTAGCTTCTGACCTCACTGAATTTGAGGGCTGCTGTAGACTTCTGAGGTGAGGAAGTATTGTTAGTTCTGATGGGCGGTAAAGACTGTAATTGGTTGTTCTGTTCTGATCAAGTAGTACCTGCATTGCCTAAATGCTTACGAAAATGGCGCGAGGTTCTTTGTCCTTAATCTGATAATTGCTCTTCTCTCAGTTTAATTTTTTGGAATGGAAAGCTACTGGCTGTAACCTTTTCTCAAAGTATTGAGAAAGTACACAGCTGCGTGCAAAGTGGCTAGCGTTTGTTTTTACCACTGTTTCTCTTTTTGGGAAGAAGTGGTACAATATGGGGGCAGAGGTGAATCGGTGTTTTAATTCTTCGAATGCCGTATCTTTTTCCACTTCCCATTTGAAATTCTGGGGATTTTCTTGTAATGTCTCGGTTATAGGTTTGCAAATAGGCGAGAGGTTTTTTATAACGTATCGACAGAGGTTAGCGAATGCGATGAAGACTTGTACTGGTCTAACCAACTTACATGCTTTCCAAACCGTTATGGATTCCACCTTGCGGGTGCTCCTAGAGACCCCATCGACCGCTACCATAGAGCCGAGGAATTCTGTCGCTGTGAGGTGGAAGGTCGATTTTATTTTGTGATACTGCTAATAGAAACTCCGATTGACTTTGCCAAACTCTCTTGACCACTGCGATGTGTTCTTCACCCTTTCAATAAATGAGAATGTTGTCTAGATAATACTCGACTCCGACATACAACCTTTTTTTTCAGTCCTTGGTTTATCATATCTGGGAAGGTTGCGGGACCATTGATTAATCCAAATGGTATAACCTCATATTCGTAATGCCCATATCTAGTCTGGAAAGCCATTTTCCATTCTTCTCTTTCCTTAATCCTAATTAGGTCGTAGCTGTCTTTATGGTCTAAATTGGTGAAGATCTTTGTGCCGGTTACTCTATGTCTGAGTTCGGACATCCGTGGAAGCGGATAATTGTTGCGGCTTGTAATCTTATTAATATTTCGATAATCCGCAACTAGGGGTAGTCTTCCATCCTGTTTGAGTACGAAATATACCGCTGCCCCACCCGGAGATTGACTTCATGCAATCTTTCCCAACTTGATCATGGTTTCCACGTATACCAGTAAAGGCTTAAGCAGTTATATGGATGGTGGATACAGCAGCCCCCAGGTGGGAGTTGATCCTAGAATCAACTTGATTTCGTGATCGAATGTCCCCCTTGTGGCTAATATTTCTCCCTTTTGGGCTACAAACAAAACCTTGTACTGCCAGTATTCTTTGGGTAATGATTGAAGCTCCACCGTATCTTCGATGGCTGCGATTGTTCCAATGCGGCTTGTATATAGATCCCAAGCGACGGATTCACCATATTTGAACATATCCGCTATTCCTTCATCTTCTTCCACACCGATATCCCAACATTTTGCACAGAAGATCCAATTTTCTGCATCATCCATGTGAGACACTGGGTGTTCACGATGCCATCAACCAAACGGAATTATCATCCCATAGTGACTTGCTTTAGCCACTTCACATAACATTACCGAGATGTGTCAGTTGTGTCCTATTTCTTACTGTATAGGGAGAGAGTAATATGTCCCTCCGGAGGCAGCTGATGATCCATCAAAGCTGGAAATATCAACAGCATTGTTGCGTTTAATAATAGGAACGTGAAGGTCTTCAACTAAGTCTTTATTAATAAGGACCAGGTTGGATCCCGAGTCTAACAGGACTTTAACTTTGTGCCGCTTATAGTGTATGTAGGAGTAAGCTATCGCCTCCACGCCGTGGTGCTGTTTTGATTTTGCAGCATGTAATTCTATGCGCTTAGCGCGAATAAGACTTCCTTGGGTCTTTCGTTCAGGTATCGTTGGTGTCAGGTGAGGGTAACTGTGTGTTTGTTACTACGCCCGAGTAGTTTCCACCATTCTGGTCCCCTCAGTCAAACTAGTGCCTCTTTAGCTATAGCAATCTGGGTCTACATAGTAAGCGAGGTTTCACTGATACCCAATCGCGTACCACCAGGTTTCAGGCTAGATGCCTTCTCCCGTCACACCAAACCTAGGCTCATAGCAGATTTTTGGGCGGTTATTAGCCATTTTACTCCCTTAGTATAGGGCTCCCGTTTTCACCCATCCTTTCACTTAGGATTTCGGTTAGCCATCCACTTCTGTCAGTGGGGCCTTGCGTACTCAAGCGGTACATCCCTATCGTACATTCTCGCCAGAAGGCAGAATAGTACATATGTATAATACAAGTGAGACTCGTGTGGTAGGTGGAATAGCCCGCATCAGTTGTACTCCTGTAGTATTTTTATTATCAGGTAGATCTTTCATTGCTGTCTCCCAACTTCTTGGGTATAGTAACTTGCTTTCACAGGGGTAGCAAGTGACCAGCAGGTGACTCCGGGAACTTCGTACTGTTGGCCCCCAGACCATGTGGGCATGCTAACTTCGCTCTCTTTCGATCAAGACTCTCCATATATAGATTCTTGTGTTCGAGCTTCTAAGTCCCCCATGGTGTCCCTTCACTTACAGCCTACTTGTGTTGATCCTGAATGCAGAGACTTGCTTTATGTCGCATGGATCATTGTGATTTTCAATTGCTGTAGTTTCACAAGGACTACCTAATCCTTGTCATAGTCGGTACCCAATACACCCCTGCCTTACTCGGTTCACAGGTCGATTCCACCTCCATCTGGACACAGAATACTCAAATGCCGGCGCTGTTGGTGCCACTGAAGTGGCCTAGGACAGTTCCTCGCCGTCCGCCAGTTTCCAGATCTTAGTAACCTGTGCTGGGTTCTCCGTAGTCACAACACTTTAGGCTAATTTAGGCTTTACAATAACTGATCTTGCACGTCGAATTTCCATTTTCATCGGTGGTGTGGTGACCATGGCCGCCGATATATAGGCGTCTTCCCACAACATCTGACAGGTGTAGTTCATCTTTCCACAAGTTGTACAATCTCGGTCTCATCTCCGCATGTGTATCACACTGTGCGCGATACTGCTATTAGCATCTCCGCAGTGCACGTGCGTGGTCTTAGTCACACCTCCTAACCTTTTCCTCAGGATCTCTGCCTAATTGAACCTGTTTCTCTTCCGTGGTGGGGCCCCACCACCCTTGATACAAGGTTTATTGGCCCTTTGTCGCTTCGGTCCCGAGTCTCTGCGATCTCCTCTTTTACCCTCTTGGACTACTTTAGGCTTAGACGGTTTGTTGCGCCCTATCTTTTCTCGGGCCACAAGTCCTTCTTCTGACTGCCCGCATAGCCTTAGCGCCTCCTCCCATTCTTGATCTGTTGTATACTGTATAGCCAACAACCTGCGCGCAATTTGTTTGGGAAGTTTATTTGCGACCACCTGCCGCAAGGACTCTCCGGTCATGCATGCACGAATGATATCGTTATTCATAACTACCAGAATACGTTCAATATTGCCGCCTTACTCGCCTAGCTTCATTCGTCGGAGCTCTAGTTGTTAGGCTTCCATTTGGCTACATTGTTTCATCGTATCGTGTTCAAAACTAGTGTATGTCACCAGCTGCAGCTGCTGGGCTTTCCCTTTAACTCAGTCCATATCTTTTCGATACCAAATGGTATAAGGAAGTAATATGTCTCCCCTTATGCGACTGAGTATTTATATAACTCATTCCCAGTGCATTGTCCCAGATCCGCAGGTTTCTTTGCGAAATAGGCGGTGCATTTTAGAATCCATACATATATATCTTGCGTGGGTTTCTCGTCAAAGAATGGGGGTGGCTCTGATGGTCGCTTAATATTTAGTGTCATCCTATTGGCAAGTGTCTCTGCCATTCCAAACTGTTCTGGTGCCTGTCCTCGCCTGCCCCGGCTAGGTCATCCTCTCGTTCTTCCTCTCTCATCGTAGTCATCGTCATCATTACTAAGATCCCCTCGGTCACCTCCTTGGGCCCCTGAGGGAGATGCATCAGTGGCTTCCTTGCCTTTCCCCTCTTCTCTTCATGTAGGTGGAGCATAATATTCCTTGTCATCAGTCTCTTGAACAGAAGGTAAGGGTGCGCGCTGCACCGCTTCTGGGCTAGATATGGCAGCCACTAATTTTGTTACTGCTGCTGTTAAGGCCTTGAGGACATTATTTGTGCCCTCATTTTACCACTGTTATTGATCTAGGGACCTGCGGATCTCCAGCTGGCCAGTAGTAGCATCTGGGCGCCCTTGCACTAAGGTAAGCTTGACCTCCCTTTCACGCATGGTGCATAGGGCACGAAGTTCAGCGAACTCCACCCTTAGATTAAGGACCATCGTTTCCGGAGTCTGATCTCGAGCTAATGCCACTTTGCTTGCTTGCCCTAGCCTTCGGTGTAAGCTGGTGGTTACCTCTTCATGTTCCGGTTGATGCTTATCTTGAGTGTCTATTTCTTTGCGACTTCCTGTAGCATTTCCTCATGAATACCCTTAACCTGCGCCACTGTGGTGTCCATGTCTTGCCTTATTCAACCTAATGTTATCCTCAGTGCAGCGGCTAGCCTGGCTAAAGTGGTAGCGTGTTCTCCACCTGGTTTTGGTGGAGAGGCGGTTTATATCCAAAGTACGCTTGTGTTAGGCGGACGCACATCTCTAGTAAACTGAGGGACGTAGGCTAAAATCTTTGTTCGGAGAATCTGGCGAGGAAAGCGCCTCTCGATAAGGTAAAGATTAAGTAAACATTTATGAGGTAAACAATTTAATATTGATAAGATCTCTTCTGCATTGCTTCACGGTGTCTGTAAAGCTTGGGAAGCACATCGATATTTATATCCCACATCTGAGTGTGCGCGCGCTACTTCGAACTACTAGGCCACCAAAGTGCCACCCTAGTTTTAATACGCAAATGTCCAGAATCAAATAAGGACGTGCAGTGTTTGACCCTGACGCTTAATACAGCCTTTGCGCAGACCCGGAATAGTGTTCCTCTATTGAGACAACTGCGCTATTTGTTACACTAAACAGCGGCCCACAACTTAGATGTCTGCATAAACTATTATATTACTCTAGTCTGGTTGCCTGTCATTCTAGTAGTGTCTTCAGTCATGAAGTGATCAAGTTTATACAGGGCCACCTAGTACCAATCGCAAGTCCGAGCCCGACGTGTCAACGTCACCAGTGAATCTGACTTATCTAGGTATACATTTCTGAGCATGCTTCCACTTGGTCCAACAGCCTCCATAAAGTGGTTCTATTACTGGGACCAACCAACCTACAGCTGATCTCAGAAGGGTATGGGTAGATTCAGTATACCCCTAATAGCCTCGACTATTGGGATATCGTCATAGAGTATTTCTCCAAAAATGTCCCGTTACCCGCGGTACATAGTTTAGGAAGTCTAAACTTGAAGCCTATTAACTCAATGCACCTATGACTGATTTGTTCCGTTCTACTTCCCTGATGTTGCCCTGGGTCCGCCCCCACATGCCCTGGGAACAGGATGCGGTCGAACGGACAGCGGCGACGTATACAGTGTTATGAAGTGGGCTTCATTGATGTGAGATTTTGGTTATGGGACGCAACTCTCGAAATCTTTTAATGACGTGCAGGCCCCATAAGGGAGCCAGATGGGGTGTTTGCACTATGGTAAATTGAGGGTCTGTGGGCAGTCATCCTACCGCCGGTCTCTGCACATGTCTCGCATTTCCATATGCCTAACATGAGCTCCCTCCAACCAGGCTTCGCCTCCAACGCCTTTATAACCTTTTATAATTTTCTTCTAAGTACATTTTACGACTTAGTGTGGTCAGGGTAAAAGACCTCGCGCGTTTACTTGGCCACGGTGGGAAAACCTTTTCCTCACAATCTTACTTTGGCCGTTCTTGGCACGTCCAGATTTTCACTATAAAAGCTCTCCACAACTTCCTCCGCGTTTTCTGTACCGGCAGCAGTGTCCTATGTGTTCAAATCGGCTGAACACCGTTACCATCAGACGAAGTACCACAGTTCCCACCTCTCTTGGTAGTAGCAGAGTACTTATTTCATGTAAGAACGAATTTGCTTTCTTACTAATTTTTCAACCTCCTTGTGTAGGGCACCGTCGATGTCTTCCGGCTCTCTAGGGGGTTGCTGACGATTGTCATAAACTGACTTGCGGTCAGGTTCCGATAGTGCAACATGGGATACGGGATGAATGGTCTACCGATCAGATATGTTGAGCTGGAAGGCTCGCGTACACAGTTTCTCTCGGAGTTGAAAAGGACCAAATAGCTTTGGACTTAGCTTCTTTGATTTCCTTCGGGTTCGAATGTTTTTCGCATTGAACATTACTTTGTCTGCGATCTTGAAGCCCGGCTGTTGTCCTGTATTCCGCTCTTAATATTTCAATGTTGCTTCCCATGTCTTTTCTAGTAACTTCCTGGATTGTTTATCTATCATCTTAATCCAGTTTGCATAGAGTGTTGCTCATGGATTTTGAGCTTCTGGCTCCTTCACTGACTCTGTCTGTGGATGGCACCTGTAGTTCTCACACAATGGTGACATCCCCTGAGAGTTGGGTGCGGAGTTGTTGTAGACATATTCGACTAGCGGTAGTAGCTAATACCAGTCAGGCTGATCATAGTTGACAAAGCTTCGCAGGTATCCTACCAGCACTCGGTTGGTACGTTCGATTTGTCCGATACTATGATGGTGATATGCCTGGGACATTGTTCGCTTAATTCCGCTCCCTTTGCAAACGGATTCCGCAAAATCTGCGGCAAACTTTGACTCCCTGTTTGTAACAATTTCGGTTGGTAGAACGTGCAGCCTCTATACTTCCTTCAGGAATACGATTGCGACATCTTTCGCTGTCGCAGTTGTCTGTAGTCCGATGAAATATGCCATCTTCTGGAATCAATCAACTACTTCCATTATCTCAGTACATCCTTTGCGACTCTAGCAGTTGTGTGATGAAGTCCACTGAGATGGATGGCCATGCGGTGAAGGGTATTTGCAGTGGTTGCAATAATCCGTACTTAGCGTGTCTTGGCATTTTATTATTTTAGCATTCATCCCAGGATTGTACATTGTCCTTGACATATGCTGCAACTCCTTTCCTATAGATATCGTGCATGACGATTTCCCAAGTCTTTTCTTGTCCGCACTGTCCTGCAACCTTTGCATCGTGATATCCTTCCTGGATCTTTGTGTATAGCGCCTGACTATCTGGTATACAAGGTCTTTGCTTATAATGGGGTAGATAGTCGGTCAAGGTCCAGTCTTCGGAAAAATCCTTTCCTTCGTCTTGTAACCTAATGAGTTCTTCACTCTGTTGCTTCCAAGCTGCGTCTGATTTGATAGCTGCCTGTATCACGACTCGGAATTCAGGATTGAACTGTATCATACTGTTTTTCAGGATAATGGCCTTCGGTATTGGAACCTTTTCAGGGACTTCTGAAATGTCATACCAATATTTGTTGTCTTTAGCTGATGCCTGTAGGTAACTGATGCTAGGTTCCTGTTCCTTGACATTCTGGTCGCTTATTGCTATATCGGTGCTTCCAAATCCTGCGGTTCCTCATTTCTATCTTGCAAGTCATCTACTTCCATCATGTCTGAGGTGTTGAACCTTTCTACCACTAGTTGAGCTAGGCGATCGCCTATTCTTATTGGGTAGTCCACATCCTTACACTGGAAAGGCACGACCCCGAGTTTGCTGGTGTGGTCTGCATCGATTACTCCTATGCCAGCGGAGATTCCACTGCGGACCGCTAATATTCTTCTTGGGGCAACTCTTCCGAAAGTTCCTTCAAGTAGCCCCACAGCTATACCCGTACTTATCAATACTTTTCCATATTTCGGGACAATGTCATCCTCGGCGGCATACAAGTCGTGTCCTGCCGCCATTCTTGAGCAATTTGTTAGCAAGTATGCCTTGTTGCTCAATCTCTTGACCCGAATGATAGGTTCCTTTCCACCTCTTCGAGGTTCGCAATCCAAATCCTTATCTCCATACCAGTCTTCTCCTTCATCTGCTACTCTCGCTACCAATGATACCAGGAAACCTTCTTCTTTCAAAATGCTTTGTTCGCGATGCGTAACTCCGTCCGCAGGGCGGTACTCTGGCCACCTGCTTAATCCATCAGGCTTTTCGCCATTTGTGCCTGGTTGGTATACAATTCAAAAATTGTGTTCCACTACCCTCTGCGCCCATCGAATTTGATGGCCGCTCCAGACTTTCGCAGTGAGGCAGTATTTTAGATTTTGATGGTCGGTCAAGATTGTGTTCGGTGTTTCAGTCCCTATCAAGTAGTGTCTCCTTTCTTTAAATGGTACAAGGATTGCGAGGAGTTATTGATCATGGATCACATAATGGCTCTCCTGCGCATTAAATGATCTCAAATGGAAAGCTAGTGGATATAATCGGTTCTAAAAATATTGAGAAAGAATGCAACAGAGCGCAAATTCGCTAGCGTCTGTTTCCACCACCCTTTCTCTTTCTGGGAAGAAGTGATGTAGTGTGGGGGCTGTTGTGAACCCGTGTTTTAGGTCTTCCAAAGCGGTATCCTGCTCCACACACCTTTTGAAATTCTGAAGATTTTTTTGGAATATCTAAGTTCTGGGTTTGCAAATAGCCGTGAAGTTTTTGATAAATCGTCGGTAGAAGTTAGCGAACCCAATATCGACTTTTACGTCTCTAACTGACTTAAGTGCTTTCCAGACCATTATGGACTCTACCTTGTGGGTGCTCATAAACACCCCCTCGATTGCTACCATATAGGCGAGGAATTCTACCTCCATGCCATGGCAAGTCGATTTGTTTAGTGATCCAGCTAATTGAAAGTCTGACACACTGGGCAAAACGTTTTTGTCCGCTTCGATGTGTTCTTTTTCATCTTTTTAGGAGATCAGAATATTGTCAAGATAACAAACGACTCCAAGATCCAAGTATTCTTTGAGTACTTGGTTCATCATATCTTGGAAAGTGGCTGGGGTGTTAACTAATCCAAAAGGCATAACCTTATACTCGTAATGTCTATATCTGGTACAGAAAACCATCTTCCATACATCGCCTTCCTTTATCTTAATCAAATGGGAACCGCCCTTCAGGTCTAGCTTGGTGACGATCTTTGTGCCAGCTACTCTATTTCTGAGTTCAGAAATAAGTGGACGGGGATGGTAGTTGAGTATCGTAATCTTATTTAGATTTCGGTAATCCACTACTAGGCATCGTCTGCCATCTGGTTTAGGTACAAATGATATGGGTGCTGCCGCAGGCGATTGGCTTCACGTGATTTGTGCTTGTTTGATTATTGTCCCCCAGTATTCCGGGAAAGCCTTACGCTATTTCTCGGATAGTTGATATATCGGTCCCCAGGGGCGAGCTGATCCAGGGTTCAACTTGATCTCGTGATCGAATGTCCGCCTTGTGGCTTATCTTTCTGCCATCTGGGCTTCTAGCAAATGTTTATAATGCCAGTATTCCTTTGGTAACGATTCGACTTCTACCGTGTTTTCTACCACTCCAATCCTTCCGATTCGGCAAGTATTAGGGTCCCATGCGATGTATTTGTCATATTCTTTCCAACATATCCGCTATTCCTTCATCTACTTCCTCACAGTTTTCGCAACTTTTGGGGAGAAGGTCAAATTTTCTCCGTCTTCTATGGGAGATACTGGGTGTTCCTGTTGCCACTAACCAAATTGAATTATCATTCCATAGTGACCTCCCTTAGCCACTTCACATGACACTACAGAGATGTGTTGGTTTTTTCCTATTTCCAATTTATTTGGGTGAGTGTAACACTTTCCTCCTAAGGCGGTTGACGATCGGTCTAAGCGTAAGATATCAACTGCATTCTTGCTTTCCAATTTTGGAACTCGAAAGTCTCCAACTAGGTCCTTCTTGATAAGGAATACAGTGGATCCTGGGTCTACCATGACTTTAACTGTGTATGGCTTATCGTGTATGTGGAGGTAAGCGATCCCCTCCGCACAGTTGTATTGTTTTGGTTTTGAGGCATCTAACTTCACGAGCAGAGCGCGGATAAGATTTTCTTAGTCCTTTCGTTTAGGCATCCTTGGTATTGGGTGTAGGTAGCAAAATGATTGATACTACGACTGCGTAGTTTCGACCATTGAGGTCTCCTCAGACAAACTAGTAACTCTTTAGCTCTGACAATCAGGGATTATATACTAAGTGGCGCTTCACCGATATCCAATTATGCGCGCCTAGTTTTCAGGCTAGATAGCCTCTTCCGACAAGCCAGACCTTGGCTCTTGCCGATTTTTGGGCGCTCGTTAGACATTTTACTCCCCTGAAGTATGGTTTGCGCTTTCATTGATCCTTTCCTTTAGGCTTGCCGTTATCTGTCCAGCTCCCTCACAGGGGCCTTACGCAACAAGGCGGTACATCCCTATCCCCCACTGTGGCTAGAGGGCAAGATAGTACATACATATAATATGACGCAGACTGGTGTGGTAGGTGGAACGGCCCGTGTAGGTTCTCCTCCTGTCGTGGATTTCCTCTCATGTAGATCTTGCATTGCTATGTACCAACTTATTTGGTATAGTAAATTCCTTGCACACAGGTACCAGGTAACCACTAGGTGACAAGAGCGACTTCGTACTGTTGCCGCTCGCCCCATGTGGCCATGTTGACTATCCTCTCTTTCGATCAAGACTCTCCATATATTGATTCTTGTCATTGAGCTCATAAGTCCCTTGTGTGGTCCCTTCACTTAGAGCCTACTTGCGTCGATCATGAAAGGTGAGTCTCCCTCTATACCCGCTTGAGCATTGTGAGTTTATATTTCTATAGTTGCATGTGGACTACCCGATCCCCATCATGGTCTGTACCCAATACACCCCAGCCAATGGGGGTTCCCATTTCGATTCCCGCTCCATTTGGACACTGAATACCCAAACACGGTCGCAGTTGGTTCCCATGGACTAACCGCAGTCTGTTCTTCATCGTCCCCCAGTTCCCTGATCTTATTTACTCGGGCTTGTTGCTGGCGGAAGTGACTTTGCGATCTCATTCAGGCTTTACAATAGCCGATCTTGCTAGTCAAATTCCACTTTTTATTGGCCGTGAACTAACCGTTGCTGGCGATATATAGGCATCTCCCCGACACGTTTGGTAGGTGTGGTTTTTCTTTCCACAAGGTGGGCAATTTCCGTCTCGCCGCCGTGTGTCTATCACACTGTGCAGGATAATGGTATGGGCTCCCACAAGGTTTGTGTGGGTGGTCTTTGGTACAGCTCCCAACCATTTCTTGGGCTTCTCCGGCTCATCATCCCTTTTCCACTTCCATGGTAGGGCTCCACCTCCCTTGATATAAGGTTCATTTTCCCTTTCTCGTTTTGGTTTAGAGTCCCTCCGGTCCCCTCTTTTAACCTCCTGGACTATTTGGGGCTTTGACGGTTTCTCCCGCACGCTCTTTTCTCTGGCCAGAAGCCCTTCTCCCGACCGACTGCACATTCTTAGCGCCTCTTCCCATTCTTGATCCGTTGTATACTGCAGAGCTGACAACCTGCGCACTATTTATTTTGCAAGTTTATCTTTGACTTCCTGCCTCCAGCAATATCCAGTCCTGTGTGCGCGAATGTTAATGTGTTGCATGATTTTTAGGTAACGTTCAATACTACCACCATACACGACTAGCTTGATAGCTTGCAGTGCTAGTCACTTGGCTTCCACCGTGGCAAATCGTTTGATCATATTGTGTCGCACACCAGTCCATGTTGCTAGTTCCTGATGCTAGGCTTCTCCATGAAGTCCGTCTGTGGCCTTCCTTTACCAAATGGTGTAAGGAAGTACTATTTCTCCTCTGCTACGATGAGTGCATATATAACTCATTCCCAGCCGTTGTCACAGATTCCCGGGTTCTGTTCGAAATAGTCCCTGCATGGTAGAATCCACACCTACATGTCTTGAGTGGGTTTATCTGCAAAGAATGGGAGCGGCTTTAATGCTCACTTAATGTTTAGCGCCATCGCGTTGGCAAGCATCTATGCCATTCCGGACTGTTCTGGTGTCTGTTCTTGCATTCACAGGCTAGGACTTCCTCTCCATCATCCTCTCTCATCATCATCGCCATTATCGTCACTGGGATCTTGAAGGTCACCTCCCTCGGCACCTGAGGGGGATGCATCAGCGGCTTGCTTGCCTTTTCCCTTACCTCTCCCTGTAGGGGGAGTGTAGTATTCTTTATCCTGAGTTTCCTGGATGGAGGGTATGGGTGTGGGTCCTGCAGCTTCAGGACTTGGTGCTGTTGCCAACATTCTGTTTATTTGCGCCGTTAATACTTTTAGCGTATTATTCGTCGCATGATTCCGCAGATGTTGCTGGTCTTATGACCTGCGAATCTCTGCTTGGCGAGTAGTCTGGTCCAAGCGCATTTGTCCCCGGGTACAGTTAACTTCTCTTTCCCCCGCGCTGCAATTATTTCGGAATTCTAAGAATTCCGTTCCTAGGTTGATGACAATTGGTTCCAACCTCTGATCGCTGGGTAATGACCCCTGGCCGTCTTCCCCTAGTATTCCATAAAACCTCGTGGTTACCTCTTCATGTTCCTGATGACGCCGATCTTGTGCATTCCTTTTTCTTCCCACTTCCCGCAGCATCTCCTCTTGAATGCCTTTAATTTCGCTTTCCACGCCTGTCAGCTATATCAGCAACATTGCAATATCCTTTTCGCGGACATCCTATCCTTCCCTGATTTGCTGTTGAACGTTATTTAATTTTCAGGTATTCTCTTGTGTGGCTCCCATCAGATGTTGGGAGGCGATGTCAGCTTGGTCGAGCGAAGTATCTATATCCGGCCTTATTTGACCCAGTGTCAATTCTAAACAAGTAGCTCGCTTAGCTAGGTTCGCCATGTGGTCTCCACCTGGTTTTGCCATGGAGGATCATGATATCCTATGTCCGCTTGCAATCCTCGATGTTTGATGAGAGGGTATATTTGCTCTCCGGAATGTATGTTCATCAGGTGACAACGGGGTGGAACTCCATATTGCCAAAGCGCCGGTTTTATCCGTCATATCTAGGCAGGTGTTCCAGCGCTCTCCTGCCATTATCTTCTTCCTCCGGTCTTGAGGTATCTCAGCCATTATGATGCTTTCCAGGAGCGTGAATTGCTCTAATAGTCCTGGTTCAGTAATTTCTGGTACTACGTACCAGAGTTCTTGATATCATTTAAAGGGTTTAAGGAATCGCATGTAACATATACAAGACTTGAAATGCTCTAGAGGTGTAGGTATGAAACGGTTCGGTTGATCTGATTGTGGACTCAGAATCTGTATTTCATTTTTTCGAGGTTTAAAATGCAATTCTAGTACATATAAGTATTTTGTCAGGCCCAGGTCGCGGGGATGTCTGGTCCGCGCATGTCTGCGCCTGGTTTCATTTTTATGGAGTACTGGGTACTGCAGTCAGCAACATTTTCTGACTTGGTGGTACTCTACTCGAAGTCCGGACTGTACCAGGTAGGATATATGCGAATGAGCTGATCCCTTATAGGGATCCCTAAAGGTATTGTGAACTACGTGGGTTCAGGTATAAACTCTTCTTCGAATATCTGAATATAAATGTGACCGCCAGGTGCTTGGAAATTGTAATCAAAGTTCCTGGAGAGCGTGAAGTTTGCAGTGCACTCGTAGTTCATATAGTGAGCCTAGGTAATAGGAGAACTATCAATATACTGTTAGGCGGACGCAAATCTCTTGTAAACTGAGGGACGTATGCCAAAATCTTTGTGCGGAGAATCTATCGTGGAAGTCTGATCGTGATCATATAGGTAAAGTAAAGATTTATAGCGGGAACAATTGTATATTGATAAGATCTCTTCTCCATTGCTTGATGATGTCGGTAAAGCTCCGCAGGCACTTCGATAATTACATCCTATGTCTCTGTATTCACGAACTACTTCTAATTACTATACCCTAAAGTAACATCCTGTTTGAATACCCAAACATCTACAATCTTATAACTGCAAACACCCCATGACCCTAAAACTTATCACGCCCTTGCGCGGACATGGAGTTGTATTCCTCCTTTAAGATAACTACGCTATTGGGTATTACAAACAGCGCCCTCTAACTTAGATGTCCGCACTGGCGATGATATTACTTTAGTCTTATCGACTATTGTTCCAGTAGTCTGTTCAGTCATGAAGTGATCAAGTTTCGACCAGATCACCTGGTGACAATGGCAAGTCTGAGCCCAATATGTCAACATCTCCAGGCGCGCCGACTTATCTAGGTCTGCTGTTCTGAGCATGCCTCCCTTTGGTCTGCCGTCCTCCATAGCCGGATCCTATTACTAAGACCAACCAACCTACAGCTGATCTCCGAAGGGCATGGGTGGATTCAGTATACCACTAATAACTTTAGCCACTGGGGCATCCTCCCTGATTATTTTGTCAAAAACATGCCAGAACTTCAGCCCATAGTTTAGGAAGCCTAACTTTGAAGCCTACTATCTGAATGCGCCTGCCACTGACCTCTTCTATTCCACTTCGCACATGTTTTCCAAGGTCACCTCTTACATATCCCGCGAAGAGCCTCCGGCCAGACGGATGGCGGCGATGTAGATGGTGTTATGAAGTGCGCTTCATTGCCGTGACTTGTTAGTTATAAGATGCAACTCTCGCAAACTCGCTAACGACATGCGGGATAAATACTGGGGCCTCAGCAGGGTGTTGGCACTCTGGTAAATCGAGGGTCTGTGCGTAGTCACCATACTGTGGGTCTGTGCACATGTCTCGAATTTCCTTGTGCGTAATATCTATCTTTTGATTGATCTTTTTCGGGAAGGCAAGTTCTGTGGTATTTCAACTGGAAATACCTACCGGTGTTAGTCTGTGACCATTTTTGTACTGATCGGCACTGCTGGGATCATGCCACCAGCAGGTGTGCGAACAATTTACATGTTCTGCGTGGAAAACATTCCCGCTAACTTGCCTCATTCGATATGGGCTTGGGCTTCTTCCCGAAATGCCATTTTTATGAAAGCTTGATATTTCCCTAGGTTGCCTACTAACATGCTAGTTACTTGTGCGCTCAACCTTGCAGCCAATAAGTTGCCACTACATTCTTCATGACCTTCAGATCGTGACCCTTTCATAGCAAGCTGTATCCTGATCAGCCCCTTTCGATCCTGACAACTAATCCCATAGGTGGGTACCAAGTCATCGCTGAGTAGGTTACCTCCTATCGATCCACTATCAAATAAGAGTATGGCTTTATTGCCATTGAGATGCATTGTTCCAGTGAGGGCATCATGACGGTTAATCTTTGTTAGCGGAGCAACCATCATGACAATGTCATCTTCTTCTTCCTCTATTTCTATACCGTTCATATACACATCTTTTGCTAGATTTTCCAGTTCTGCTTCTTTGGAAAGGACTTCTCTCTGCACCTTTGCTTCGCCCTTCCTTTTGCCTTTGGCACCTCCGGTGGGACAATCTCTTACTAGATGATCTTTCCCTACGCAAGGATTGCCAAGATTGTTTTCCGGTTATTCCTCAGTCAGGCTAGGTGGCTATTGGTTAGTTTTTCGCACGTTGTTTGTCCTTCTTGTGTGGAAGTAAATTCTTTCCTGATTTGATAAACTTGGCCTTTCCATAAGCACCTGTGCTCTTGAGGATAGCATCTATACTCCCTGTATTCTCTATGACTTCCCTGATACTATCTGCTGCAGCATGTACTAATTTTGCTTCCTGTCGTAACCTAGGATGCCTGCTCTTGCAACACGGTTGAATGAAGACATTATCGCTGAGGGCTATGGCTGGTAGGCATGATGGAAACAGGAATAAATCCTTTGCTATTGTTGATTTTATCTCTATCTTGCCATTATGTACTTGCATGATTTCATTGAATTTGTGATAGGTATCATCTTTTTGTTTCTAACATTGGAATATTTCCTATAAAAAGCCAACCAGCTTTTCTCTAGTCATATATTTCACATATTGGTCAGCTGCTTGAAAGGCGGCTTCCTGAGCTTGTCCTTCATAATAGAGGATACAATACATTACTCCTCCTGCCTCGCCCTTTTGTTGTGCATTTAGGCGTAGATAAACCCATATTGAGTTACACCATCTATGAAATCATTTGGGTTTGAGGTCCTCTCCTTCACATATAAACTTGTTAGATAAAGGTACCTTGATATTGTGCTTAGTAGTAACAATTAAGTGAAGTCTTGGAGTTGTTCCTGTTGGAACTCCACGGTATAGGGCTTTAAGTCCTGCTGGACCCACTTCAGAAGACACGTCTACTAATCCAGCATTGTGATCGGAGCTATCTCGATCATTGCTTGGTGGTGCTGTAGGTACTTTTATACCTATAGGCTGTTTTCAGGATTCTAGGTACCCTCCACAGGTCCTGGTGCACTGTTCTTGTCATTGTTATAATGATTCTCTTGGTAAGTGTCCGGGTACGTCGCGGACTGAATGCCAAGCAGCTCCATCGATCGTGACTACCTCCTCTACTAGATTCTTCGGGAACTATCATTTTAAATGCATTGCGTATTTTTCGGATCCTTTCACAGGGGCCTTGCCCTTTGTTGGTCCTAGAACATCATCTATCGTGATAACTAGTTGAAGTTAAAAAAATGTAACTGCTTCATGGAAGATAGAGTAAAGATAGGGTAAACAGGCAGTGTTCTTTATCAAGGCAGTAACTAGCAAATCAAAGTCCGTAGGCTTTGTCCGAGGTTGTGTCATAGGATTCTGGCTCTATCGTTGACGACTGCCATCTGCCTCATGTTTGGTAGAACTGATTCTAAATATTTTGTAGCAAGCTCAAGCCAGCCACTCCACTATCAAGTATATTGAAAACCTGTTCCGCCATAGTCTATGTCTTTTAACGCGCAGACTAGCAGTTCTTAAATACAGATATCAGACTATAGCAAGCCTTATTCTTATAACATGTAAGACTCTAAAATTGTACCCTTGAAACCAAATATACAACATATGTAGTATTGACCCGATAGCCAACACCCAACATAAAATATAGACAGTATCAAACCAATACTCAAAGCCAAATATAAAACATGTAGAGTATCAAACCCGATATCATCAGGCGGGAGGCACACCTCAATTCCTAGAACAATGGAAAATACAAATGGTATCAAGTGATACCTGAAAATTACAAACCAGTAATCAGTACTTATTACAAGCTCGCATTTTCGATCACCTCGCTTAATATTTTCCCAGGCTTGGTCAGGGGTGGTGGTCCACGTGAATTCCGCAGTATGAATAAGTTCCATTAAAGGTAATGTAAATGTTGCAAGGTTTCGCAAGAACTTCCAGATGTAATTTGCAGTTCCGAGAGTTTCCAGTAATTGGTGCTAGATCTGTGGTATTGTCAACTGTTCGATTTTTCCTACTGTTTCTAAGTACTGGTGAGAGTCCCTTTTTATCAATAACATGGCCTAATACTTTTATTCTAGTACCGCAACGTTCTGTGTTCCCCCTCTTTGGATTGAATTGAGCTACATTTGGTTTCTCATAAATCAAGAATATGTGTTTCGAATATTCCGCCACAGTATAGCAAAAAATAAGCATATCATAGATATATACCACAGGAAATGTCCTTAGTGGTCTGCAAATAAATTGCACATTCGGTGCATGAGGGTCGCGGGAGCATTCATATCTCCTTTTAGTAGGAGCCTCCTGATGTAAGACCCAACTAGTATTTTGAAAAATTCTTGCCTATATCATGTGGTTCTACGCTTGCTTGAAAATAGGCATCGCTAAGATCAATTTTGCTTCCGTATCTTGCCATTCCTATAGCATTTAGGATTATTTTTCGTTTAGGAATAGTTTCAACATCCTTCCTTGTTATCGCATGCCTAGCCGTGAGATCCAGCAATGGCCTCAGGCATTTCTTATCCTTTCTTTCTTTTGTGAACATTACAGCAGCTGAAGTAACTACTTGTCGCGCTATAATTCCTGGTTCCTAGTTTTCTCTCTACCATATGTACATGTCTGTTGTCCATCATTCCAGTATTGAACAGTTAGGTAATAAGTGCTACTCTTTGCCTGACTGCAGTATTATCTTATGATTAATCTTCCTTAGGGTGGTAGATGTACTGGTATTTCCACCGGAAATACTTTCCTGTGTTTCTACCTGACATGATCAGTGCTAATCACTTCTTCACTGCTCATGGCACTAGTATGTATGCGAAACGATTTGCAACTTTTGTTTGGGAAACAGGGTAGCCAGCTTGATACAGGCAATCTTAGTTTCGTCTTGATCCCGAAAAGGCATTCCTATCACACGATCGTATTTCACTAGGTTTAAAACCAACATCCGGGTTCCTGGTATACCCAACCGTGATGTGGATATGTTGACTATATATTCTTTATAACCTCCAGACTATGATCCTTGCATAGCTAGGTAGATCCTCCTTGTTATATACAATTCCTGACGAGGAATTCGTGGTATGGTCAAATTCTTTGCGCTAAGCAATTTGGCTCAGATCGATCCTGTTTTAAACCGCACTTTCACTTCTTTCCCATTCATATCGATTGTGCCTTCCAGGGCAACATGAGCTTTAATATTTGTTGGTCTAGTCGCCTTTGTGAGAATGTCTTCTTCTTTTTCAACTGTTTCGCTTTCCTTCACAAATACATCTTCTAGTAGATTTTCCTCTTCTGGTCTGTTCACATTAACTGCCATCTTCACATTTACTTTACACTCGCCTATGTCTTTATGGTCTTTGCCGGGACAATATCTTGCTTCATACACTTTACCTCGACAGTTATTACAAAGTCCTTTTTTCTTACACTTGGTATATTTGGCATAGTGCTTGTTGTTGAATTTTCCCTTGTCCCTCTATCCTTCTTGTTTGGAAGTTGATTCTATCCCTGCTTTCGCGAATCTTTTCATCCCACAAGTGTCTCTACATATGTGGAAAGTATCCGCGTGTTAGGCTCTGGGAAATTCGAGACATGTGCACAAACCCACGGTAGGGAAGCGGCGTACAGACCCTCGATTTACAGGAGCCAAGACACACCTACGGCCCCCTTATGGGACCCCCGTCTCGTTAGCAAGATTTCGAGAGTTGCGTCCCATAACCAAAATGTGACATCAATGAAGCCCCCTTCATAACACCATATATGTTGCTGCCGGCTGCCCGACCGCATGCTGTTCGCAGGCTATATGAGTGGGGACCTTTGGCGACGTCTGGGCAGTGGAACGGAGGAAGTCCGTCTGAGGCGTATTGCGATAGTAGGCTTCCACATTACGCTTTCTAACTCGGGGCCGCAGGTGATGGGACATTTTCAGCGACATACTCTAAGAGGATATCCTAGCAGTGGAACCTACTAAAGGTGGACCGAATCCACCCATACCCTGCTGAGATCAGCTGCAGGTGGGTTGGTCCCAGTAATAGGACCCCTCTACAGAGGCAGCTGGACCAATGGAAAGCACGCTCAGAAAGGAAGACCTAGATAAGTCGCAGATCCTCTCGACGTTGACACATGGGGCTCGGACTTGCGATTGGCACTAGGTGAACTGGTATGAACTTGATTACTTCATGACCGAAGAGACTACTAGAATGATAGTCAACAACACCAAAGTAATATAATAGGCTATGCGGACATCTAAGTTAGAGACCCCTGCTTGGTATTACAAATAGCGCAGTCATCTCAACGGAGGAATACTACGCCGTGACTGTGAAAGGGTGTGATAGGTTTCAGGTTCAAATGGTGTTCGCACACATAAGATTCAGGATGTTTGCGTATTAAAGCCAGAGTGGGACTTCGGAAGCATAGGAGTTAGAAGTAGTCTGCAAACACTCAGATGCGGGATATAAATGTCGCAGTGCCTCCCGAGATTTACAGATATTATTAAGCAATGGAGAAGAGATCTTATCAATATAATATTGTTTACCCTTTAAAAATCTTTACCAACCAATTTTATCGAGACGCGCCTTCCTCACCAGATTCTCCAATCAAAGATTTCGCCCTACATCCTTCAGTTATATACTGGAGTTTGGCGTCTGCCTAACACTATGCTCCCTGGATCTACTATCACTTCGGGGACAGTGTTTGTTGCAGTGTACTGTAATTCTACCTCCCATTCTATACTAGGATCCCTGTTGTTGAAAAACTCTAGAATGAAGGCAAGAGTGATAATGGAATTTTCAGGTAGACGTGACAGAAATATCAGTAAATTGTTGGCCATCATTGATATTCCCTGTATTTTGCCTTTGTATACTGGCATTTCATGGAATTTGCGATATGTATGGACTTTCTGTTGCGAAGCTTAGAATCCATCTACTAGAAACCCCACAAGTTCTTCCTGGGCCATATCTGCACCTAATTTCTCAGATATTTGGAATCCTGCTTCTTAAGCTCGTCCTCCCATATTGAAGAACCAACAGTTACCCCCAGCCTCGCTAGTTCATAGCCCACTTAGACATTTATGTACCTCTAGTGAGTTATACTATCTATTGATGGTTTTAGGTTTGAGGTCATCTCCTTCTACAGTGAATTGATTAGGTACAGGTATCTTAATACTGAGTTTGGTTGTAACAACTGAGTTAGGCCGAGGAGGCTGTAGTCTTAGAATTTCTGGTCCAGCAGCCTCTGCTCTAAGGGCCTCTACTGTTGGGGGACCTGCTTGTGAAGCCATATTGGCGGATCCTTGACTACTATGAGAGCTACCAGGATTATCACCTGGTAGTACTGGTAGTACTGGTATATGTGTAGGCTTTTTAGGGGATTCTGGGTACCCTCTAGGGGTAGAGCTAGCTGCCCTGATAGATCTTATATTGATTTCCATGGTGATTGTGCAGTAGCATCTCTGGCTAACTGCAAAGCAGCTACGTTGCTGGCTGTTTGCTCCTTTGCTAGAGTCTTGGTGAACTGTCTTTTTGAATGAGGAATGAATTGCTAGGAACCTTTCTCCGCAGCCTCGCCCTTACCAGGTCTGGGAATGCCATCGATCTTGGTAACTTATTGAACTTCAAAAAATGGAACCAACTCTCAGGAGATGCGATAAAAATAGAGTTAACATGCTTAGCTCATTTAAGAATATGTTAACTAACAAAGGAAAGTTCTGCAGCTTTGACCAAGGTTGTTGAATAGGTTTCTTACTGTACCACCACTACTCAAGTCTCGGAGTGGTTGGCTTGATCTCATTGTTAAAATTCTTCAAAGTGGGATGAAGAGAGTATCTGTTCTACTAAGAACATTGAAAACTTTGTCTGTAGAAGTCTGCTTCTTTTAATAAAAATCATAGCATATCTGAAATACAGTGGTTTGGCAGCATTGAGCCAAATATTTCAAAACATACGAGGCTCCGAATGTAATGTCCTTGCAACCAAATGTAAAACCTTCACAATATTAAACCAATACATGCTACAAAGGTTATAAATGTACAAAGTATGGAATGAGATTTGATCCTATACATGAAACATCTAGAGTATGAAACTGATACTCAAAACCAAACATCTGACATATCGAGTATCCAACACTAGACTATCATGCTAGAGTCACTCCTTGTTTCTACAAACAAATTCCCAACAGTAATAGTAACAAGTGATACCGGAAATACGAAACGAGTAACCAGTGCGAGTTACAAATCGACTTTTAGCATTATCGCAACTACTGAAATCTCCGCGATGCTTCCTAGATCTTAAAACTAAAGATTCTTGTACTAAACCTGAACCAAGTAACTGTAGAACCAAGTATATTGACAAGACTGGAACTGTAGGAGTCTCCCTCTTCTAACTGGAAGTACAGTGGACTTAAATCCACTCCACAGGCTGCCAAGAGGCTAACATCTCATAACATATAAGACTCGCGAATCGTAGCCTGAGAACAAATTATAAAACAGAGAGAATATCAAACTGATAGTCGCAACCAAATATAAAACATACAGAGTATTAAACTGATACTCGGAACAAAACATAAAATATATAGAGTATGTTAAACTATACTATCAGGCTTGAGGCAGACCTCATTTCCTGAAACAAATTGAAATCACAGACTGTATCAACCGACACCGCAATATCCTAAACCAGTGCGAGGTACTGGTTACAAGCAGGAAATTCCCATTACTGATGTTCAATCACCTGACATCTGACTGATGTACTAGGCTCACAATACTGGATTAAATCCTTTCTGAAATCTAGGGCCAGGAAACAATTGGCTATGTATCCTGGTTGGCACAAACAGACATGTGGAGAGCTGTCGCGTGAGGTGTATACCATGGTTGTTTGGACATTGCATGATAAGAAATATCTGGAGCAAGGTGCCAGGTGTAAGACGGGTAGCTTGGATTCAAGTACTCGATCAGCTCAATGGTGGGAGATTTGATGATACTAGTCAACACATGCATGTATAGAAGTTGTCTAGCATCCAGGATATGTAGATCCTCAAAATATTATTAGAAATTTCACGAAGGTTCTATATCTAAGACGTGGACACGTATGGGAAAAAGAAGACCCATTTGGCAAGAGGTATACGAAGTAAAAAATTGGAAACACGATTGTATATGATTGAAAGAGTTAGTGAGAGCAGAAATGTTTGTGAAAGAATAGATGTGGTCAGAATGATGAATCACGGTTTGTATTAATGGCTAGCTAGTATTACGAGACCAGATTTCTCGGGATTGGGTTACAGGTGATTGACCTCATCGCGTGTATTTTGTATGTAGCAGCCGAAGTGGGGATACGTGTACTTTCAGTTGTGACTGCTATCTTGTAGTATATTAGACCTCTGCTCTGGCGGAAAATAGGAAATGTAAAAAACAGAAAATATACAGGTTGAAAACTATTTTACAACAGGTTATTAGCCAGGTCAGTGCAATACTACTACAGTTTCCGGACATTTTCAAGTCCCTTCACTATCCTTTTTGTTGTCACCTCATATCCTTCATAATGGCGACTACAAGAGTGGCAGCTGCGGCAGCTAGTGTGCCTCCTCCTGTACCGGCGGCTGCTCCTACATATGCGATTCCGTACACTTCTCTCCGCAACCCAATCGAGAAAATGTATATATCAATCGCTACAGGACAGAGTAACTATATAGCGTGGAAGTTTAGTATACTCCGTATCTTGAAAGAAAAAGTCTGAAGCCTCGCACTAGCGAACCGAGATGATGATATTGACCAAGCTACCAGAGAACCCGTCAATTATCAGGCCTTCACAATAATTTCTCTAAATATCCATGACTCGTACATACCACACATTCAAGCTGCCTCTAGCACAAAGTCAGCTTGTGAGACCTTGGCCCAGGTCCACCAGGGTATAGGATCAAATGGGCGAATGGTGCTTATATAAAAGATGTGGAGCCTGCACTCAAAAGAAGGACAAGATAGGTCAGCACATGTCAATAGCTTTAAAGAACTCGCGACTCAAGTAGCCAACTTCTCACCAAAGGGTCTTGGTCTGCCTGTCAACGATCTGGTTTCGATGTTGAGCCTTTCACTCCCTAAGTTCTATGAGGCATTGATCGTGGCAGTGCAATCAGGAGCATATAATACCACCTTAGACTTTCTTACAGGGATTTTGCTCCAAAAAGCAAGGTGGAGGGACGTTGCGCGAAGTACAAATTGAGACCATGATGTCCAGCCAGTGTCTCGCTTTGCGCCAAGGTCCAGCTTTCGTCTGAGTACATATAGGTGTAGGGGAAATGGTCATTCCGGCAACCATGGGTCTGGACGAGGAATGCGTGAAGGTTCCTTTGTAGGTGGCAAAGGGCCAGCAATGCGAGACCAATGTAGAGTTACTGGTCATTGTGATTATTGCAAAAAAGAGGGTCATTGGAAGAATGAGTGCTTCAAGAGATAGAATGACTTACAGAAGGGTAGCAGGGAAGGACATTTGTCATTCATGGAATTGGCTAAATGGATGATGGCAAGCACGGACTGGAATATTGATTCCAGTGCTTCCAAGCATCTGTCTGCCTGGCATGAGTAGCTCGAGAACTATGCTAGTATTTTGCCTACATCTATGACAATTGGGAAAGGAAAGGAAATCACGGCTGTAGGACAAGGAGACATTACTCTACATAGTGCCTCAGGAATGATCTCGCTTACAGTAGTGTTATACGTGCCCATATTGGTAGCAACTTGATCAGTGTTGCCAGTATCGTGGACAGAGGGCTCTAGTTTGAATTTACAAAGCATTTATGTATTGTTAGTACAGAGAAACAGGACAGGTAATAAGAAAGCGGCAAGGTGATATCTACCGGCTCACCGGGCTGCAAGAGGTAGCATATACAGGGTATGCTCAGGAGAACAACAGTGCAACAACGGAAATCTGGCATAGGCGAATTGAACACCAGAGTATGGATGAACAGGCAATCAGAGGTGTTACATGTTCATTCACAGGGTTCGATGTGTTGCAAAATAAGGCGTTAGAGGAAGGAATATGTGCTGTGTGTGCTGAGGGAAAGCAAATCAGGGAAATGCTTACTGGGAACCGGAAAAAGAATAGGGAGCTCTTGGACACAATTCATTCTAATGTTTGTGGGCCAATGGCAACTACGGGGATCATGGGCGAGCGCTACTTCGTCACGTTTATTGACAAGCAGTCTGGAAGGATTGTAGTTTCCCTACGGAAATAGTAGTCTGAGCATTTTGACAGTTTCAAGGGATTTCAGGTAAAGGTAGGGCGAGAGTAAGGAAAGAAGATTAAACCGTTAAGTTGTGATGAAGGAGGAGAGTAAACATGAAATACATTTCGGACATACCTGCGAGAACATGGGATTGTGTAATAGGTTATACTAACTTATACTCTGGAACACAACAGAATTGTATAAAGAGCAAATTGCACTATCATGGATATGGTGAGGTGCTTCATATTTGATTCTGGATTAGGAAAGGAATTTGGAGATTTGCGGCACTTACGGCAGTATATGTGGTTAATCGACTACCCTCTAGTGCACAAGAGAATAGAACACTGTTTGAGAAGTGGTTTAGAACTCTACCATCCCTTGGGCACTTACGAGTGTTTGGCTGAATGGCCTTTCGGCATATTCCATCTGCCAAGAGCAGCAAATTGAACCCAAAGGGGCGGAGGTGCCGCATTATAGGATCCGTAGAAGAAAGTGGTTGTCAGGTTTGTCGCGACTATGATGAAGAGGCAAAGAAGGTACAGATAACTAGGGATATGATGTTTGACAAAACAACTGCGGGGACTATAGAGGTTATACCTACACGTGGAAAGCCGGCCATGATTCTGGTAACGGGTCTAGCGACATTGGAAGATCTACAAAACTAGGAAGGAGTGGTAGCAGAAAATACAGTGGGGGGACTTGTACACATGCCATGTGAGGAAGAACAGGAACCAAGCATGGCTTCATTACCACTGATCGATCCGCAGGACGGTGATACATCCCTACCTGCTTACGATCGGGATACCATCCGAGGTCGGCCAAGACCAGCTGCGGGAATCCTGGGTCCAGAAAATGAAGGTGCTTGTCGATCGACACCGAGCCATCCTCTGAGACTGCAGCATGCTTATCCAGTAGAAGCAATGTTTCGTCCTGCTGCCTGGCAAGCATTTGTGACAGTGGCAGATGAACAAGCAACCTTGCAGGCAGTGGTGAGTGCAAAAAATGGCCCTGCGTGGAAAGCCACTGCGGAAAGTGAGTTGCAGGGACTCCGGAAGAACCAGACATGGGTAGTCGAGAGTACTACAAGGGACAGGAATATAGTAGGGGGCAGATGGCCTTTTAGAATGAAGGAGGACGGGAGGTTCAAAGTTCACCTAGTAGCGAGTGGCTTTTAGCGAGAGCCAAGAATAGACTTTCCTGAAAGGTTTGCACCTGTTGTAAAATTCACCACACTCCGAGTACCGCTTGCACTAGTAGCAGACAATGACTGAAAACTGCATAGTATGGATGTTAAAACAGCTTCCTTAATTGTGTACTTGAGGAAGAGATATATATGGAGTCCCCGGAGGGAGTCATGGAGGAATCGAATGGTGGAAAGGTTTCCTGCTTAATTAAAGCGATTTATGGGTTACGGCAGTCACCCTGAAATGGTATCAGAAGATTCACACCTTTTTTGTCCAGCACCAGCTCGTTCGCAGTACACTAGACTACAGTTTGTACATCCACTATGGAAGGAAGCTCCCGGTTCTGGTCTATGTTGATGATCACGTTCTTGCAGCCATTGGAATGCAGGATATTGTGTGGATCAAGGGCACACTGGTGGAGGCTTTTGAAATGACTGACCTGAGTGAACTTAGCACATTTTTAGGACTGGAAATTTCATGAGACCGGTCGCGGCAGTTACTCACACTGCATCAGTCCAGGTATATAGAAAAGATACTTTCTCGGCATGGCCTGCAGGATGCGTGACCAAGCTTGACACCACGTGATCTTGGCACTCCACATTTCTCGTCTACCGATGAAGATCTTATGCCAGGAGAAGTTAGAGCTGTCAATGTTGAGTTCCGCCGGTCAGCTGTTGGGTCTCTTATGTATGCAATGCTTGGGACGAGACTGGACATTGCATATGCTGTTGGGTTGGTTAGTCAGTTTAACCACTCACCACGATGGGAATACAGGGTGGCAGTAAAGCGAATATTCCGTTACCTTGCAGGGACCAGGAAGCTTCACCTGAGGGATGGTACGCGTGATGCCAGTGTAGGCTATTCAGATGCAGACAGGGGTTCGGAGTCTAATACAAGGTCAGTTGGGGGATCTGTATTTCTCCTCAATGGAGGTGCAGTATCCTGGTCTAGTAAGAAGCAGAGCTCGGTTGCTCTGTCTACTACGGAGGCGGAGTATATGTCTATGGCCCAGGGGCCCAAGATATCATTTGGCTAAGAGTTCTGTTAGAGGAATTGTGGGGAAGTGGACATCTTATAAAAATCTCGCAGCTGCATGGGGACAACCAGGGAGCGCTAGCCTTGGCTCGAAATCCTAAATATCATGCACGGACAAAGCATATTGATATTCCGTATCAATATATCAGGGAACAGGTTATGGGCGAAAAGGTCTACCTGGAGTACTGTCCTAGCTCAGACATGATTGCAGCTATCATGACCAAAGCGCTACCACAGGTTACGCATGCAAAACATACCACGGCAATGGGAATGTTATTTGTTGCGGGAAAGTGATATAGAACTCTTCGCGAGGGGGGATGTTGGAAATTTCATGAAGGTTCTATAGCTAGGATGTGGAAACGTATGGGAAGAAGAAGACCCATTTGGCAAAAGGTATATGAAGTACAAAATTGGAAACACAAGTGTATATGATTGACAGGGTTAGTGGGAGCAGAAATGTCTGTGAAAGAATAGATGCGGTCAGAATGATGAATCAAGGTTTGTATTAATAGCTAGCTAGTATTCCGAGATCTGGTTTCTCTGGATTGGGTCACAGGTGGTTGACCTCATCAGGTGTATTTTGTATGTGGAAGCTGAAGTGGGGATATATGTACTTTCTGTGGTGACTGCTATCTTGTAGTATGTTAGACCTCTGCTCTGGCGGAAAATAGGAAACGTAAGGAAGAGAAAATACCCTGGTTGTAAACTATTTTACCACATATATCAGAAATAATCAGACAGGCACATCTGGCTAATGCTGCGCAGATGTAAGGGAGAGTGAATGAAAAGATCAATTGGTAAACGTGTAACGAGATATATTGAATTCTTGTATATGGCATACCAAACAGACTATATAACAATTAGAATTACGCTACTAGCTAAGTGAAGTGAAAATTGAAAACTGGCAGCAGAGAAGATCTGTGGAGCCTGAAGGAATGAGAGTAGTACAGACATCAACACTGCGGATTGGGATAGACACCATTCTTAGTCTGATTTGGCTTGAAAAAAACATAAATAGTGTGGCAACTATGTGCGGGCACACAATGACATCTTGACAAGATGTGGGTCTTTGCGCTACTGTTGCGGCAAAATGGCCATGACCAACAGAGCTGGGGACAACCTCAGAAACAACCACAGGTGGCGAAGAGGGCAGTTGGAGTTGGCATATATGTTTTGGATGAAGGCTGATCCTAGGATTCTACTGGCGTACTTTGTGGAAAGAATCCCTGATGGGATGTTAGTGGTTGGACCCTCGCCAAGCAGCTGGGTAGGTCTGGTGGGGTCGCATTCGGCAGACAATAATGCGTGAAGAATAGAGTTAAGGCCGCCAGATGAAGTAGAGACGTGACGGACAATAGCAGATAGCGTTGGGTCAAAGGGGGTCCGCACCATGTGAGTGCAATGGTGGGGGCGCAGGGAAGAAGCTGGGAATGTGTTGGACGGGGGGGATCAAATGTGTTAATGTCAGGACAGTCAGGGTGCACAGAGTGAAGAAAACTGTCTGGTTGCGTCTTCATGTGGACCCTCTTCATCTGGCGAGACATTTTCTTTTGCCGATGTCCTCCTCTGACTGTAGATCAGGCTCAACCATTCCAGGAAAATTGGCATCTATTGCAGCCTTTTTAATAACTTCTGCTTGTTCATTCTGCAAATCCCATGCTCTTCCTGAATTTGATGGTACATCTTTTAATTCCTGAGGAAGCTTAGCCCTGGACCTCATCTGATAGGTGCCTGTTCAAGATGCACGTTCCCGATGCCTACAGACAGGTTGCTTGATACATCCAGTACTGGTAGTTATGATCTCTAGTCCTTCTCCTTCACCTACCATTTGTTCCTCATCATAGGCCTCTGAGCCGATGCTAAAGAATTCTTCCAATCCGCAGTGTTCCACCTGCTTTACTGTCCCATTTGCTACCTTCGCAGATGGGGTCTCCCCTTTTCATTTCCAATGTCCTCAATCCTCGTTGCTAATCACATCACGACTTGTAACCCCCCGGCGACACGCAGGATCATAAATCTTGTAATCCTTCGATGTCAAGCAATACCTGATGCAGACTCCACTTTTAGCCTCGTAATCTAGGTTCTTTAGTTGCCGAAGGACTACTCTTACATAACTTTGCATCCCCACATGTGTAGATAACTAAGGTCCGGCATTCGTCCAATGCAGATCTCGCAAGGATCCTGTCCGCGGAGAGGGTTTCTAGGATGCCAATCATGAAGATAGATTGCAGTTTCAGTAGCAACAACCCAAAATACCGGCGGTGCTCCTGTACTCGACATCACGCTTAAAACCTTATCCAAGTTCATCCTGTCTTGAGGCTCAGCAAGCAAGCCCGCTGTCTTGGGCAGAGTATAGGGTCCGACATTCACTTGGAATTCCACTTATACGGAGATATTCCCGGAATACCTTTCCCTGGCGTTTCCCTCCCACATCACTTCAAAGTCATTGAATTTTCATGCTAGTAGGTTTCTCAACCTCAGCCTGAAAATTGACAAAGTACTGGAACGTCACAGATGTTTGTTACGCAAAATAGCAACTTGTAAATCTTGTATACTCGTAAGTGAAGAGAACGAAATAGCATGACTTTCCTAGCGCAAGGGTTTCAACTAGTCCACATACATCACTATGGATACATTCTAAAACCTTTGTTGAAGTGTGTTGTAGATGTGAAAATGGTTTGTGGGTCAAACTTCCCCGTATACTGTCTTCACATTTGGCCTTCCCCTTTTGTCCACTATTCATTTCAACCAGCATCCCTACAACCACCGCCATCATAGCTTTAATCGAGTCATAACTAATATGACCTAAATACGGGTGGCAAAGCTTGTCACCCCATCTCTTTTGCTAGCATTCAGTCTCTACTTCAAAGAAGATATGTTCTTAGTGACAGGTTCTTTCATATTGGCTATGATTCGATTGCGTATTGTGCAGAAACAAGCGATTCCCCTCTCGCACGGTTCCTACAAGGACTACATTCACATACATGGGGCAATCCATTCCTCGTTCAATTTTTATTTCTCATCGGCCGTTCATCAATTAACTCAGTGATAGTAGATTCCCGCAGCATTGTACGTGAAGAACATATTTGATAGCCACCTTTTGACTCATACCTCCTAGTATGCATACAATTACCTCGATGGTATTCATTGCCTAGCATGATATCTTTCTTGCATCCGTGACATTGACAATACTTACTCCCTCTACATATGATGGATAGTCTGTAAAGTATAATTAAATTCCTACAATGTGATTCGAGCAACCACTACCAGTACACCTCTTATCATCAAGCCCTTGCTGACTAGGGCTATACCCAATATCCCATTGCAAGTCTCTGTTTAAACTCCAAATTACTGATGCAGATTTATTTCCATTTCTGCTCCCATTTCCATTATTTTCTCTTCTGCTTGTGTTGTAGCCTTCTCCTTGAAGTCCTCCATTACCCAAGTATGAACTAGCAGTTCTTACTCTTGACTAGCATTCTTTCTTCTTATTACCCTACTTTCCACAGTTCTAGCATATGATAGTCATATTACATCCACCTTGTTCAATAAAATGATTTCCTCTCCCAATATTACCATTCCTTTGTTTCTTGTTCTCAGAGCCTGTGGCTTCTCCAGTATGCGAATACATAATTTGATCTTGTGACGGTGCTTTATTACTCCTCCTCTCAGACTTCATGCTGCTTTCATGCTTCACTATCTCATCCATCAGCTGCTGTGGCCAGTTAGTATTGCAGGGGATGTGGTGAAATATCTTCCTTGGCTTCGTCTTCTACAGGTAGCGCTAGGAAGACCGTATAGGTGGCGTCTATGTTGCTACTCCCATTAGCTTTGTCATCACAAAGGGCAAGATCACAAAGAAGATATGTAAGCCTGTCGTTACATGTAATAAGTGGGGGAAAGTCAGTAACATTCAATAATCGGATGTCATCATTAATCTGATGGAAATGTTCCCCTGCTCTCTCCTTCTGGTCCTTCTTCAGTGGCATCCATATTTATTTGGACAACACCAGATTCCAGTATTTGCGCAGAAAGTCTGGTTCCATATACCTCAAAAGGAATGCCTTGACCATAACATCTCGTGATTTCTGGTTTAGTTGCTCATTGGGAAATGCGGTAGATATAGCAGTCCTCCCAGTACTAGCGTCTGCTGCAGGGTAACATGGCACTGCAGGGTATGTCTTGGCTCTGTCCTCAATAAACATTAATCCTTTCCTAGCGATCAATATCATCATATCCTGGGCCTATCGCCGATAGTCAAGGTCGTTTAACAACTCTACATTCCACACCATGTTCATTCCTGGTTACTATAAACTGGACTCGCTCATGGCAGTAGTTCGGCTGGACCTAGCGGTTATGCTTCTGTCTGTAGTGAAAATACCTTTCATGGGCATCGGATGGCCCGCGCTCAGAACCCGGTGCTGCTAGCTAATTTTGTGTGACACAGTGCTAGATGATAAAAGGACAATTCACACCCGACTCGGATACTTTGGTCACCTGTTCTGTCTTCTTGCTCATGCCCCACTTGGCTCCAGAGGGAGAGGGAAAATACGCAAACTATTTATGCATCTGCTGTGGCCACCTGGGCTATACCACAGAACCCATTAATACCAGATATGACGGTCACCAGTTAACATGATGTCACTAACGAGATCTAACAGTCAGCCATAACTGTTCTGTCCATCATGCCGTAAAGCCAGGATTGGGCTGCTCCCAGACAATCGCACATACACTTCCACCCCTGTGAAATCTAAAGTCATTCCGCCACCATACCGGACAGCAACGGAGAGCTGGTTTCGCATCTCCTGACTCCACTAATCCAGGGTGAGATTGGAAGCCCAAATGGTCGCATGGGAAAACCTACTGTGCCAGAATATGCCAGCCTTATCATTACCCTAGAGATGACGTCACATAGTGCAATGCCAACAAGAGATAACCATGAGCCCGGAAGGAGATGGAATCGAAGTCCAAAAAAAACTTCTGTTAGTAGATAAACTAGAAGCAAGATAAAGTGGCTCCGGCATAACAATAAAAGCCATCAGGTTAGGCTCTGGTAACAAAATTCCCACCCACTGATATGGAGAATGCAAGACACTGGTAGACACTTGGAAGCCAATACTGGCAGGAATACAAGATGATTTCAAAACTCGGTCAAACCAATGGTCATCAATTGGTGAAGGAATTCGATGTTAACAACAACTTTACCAAGACCGGTCTAGAGCCAATTTTCCAAATATTATCTTACCGTGGCTAAGGTCGCAGATGATGAATAGATATGCCCCAGAGTTATGCTAGATCTCGCACCTGATGCCTAGCAGAAGTCATTTGCTTTCACACCACCCTGGATAGTGAGTCTTCATTCTGTCAAAATTGGTCATTAGTTGCAGAAATCCTCAATTGTTTATCACATGAAGTTTTACACATTACCCGGATTATAAGTCATGGACTTTGCACTTGTGAGCTATTCAGGTCATATCTTGTTTGTTGAGTGTTGAATGTTTTCTGGTATGTTGTGTAGTAACTAATTAAATTCATCTCATTGATTTCACAGGAGTTACATTTGTCTATCCTGGAGGTTAGGTAACCGCAGCTATATGTCACACACTACAGAGAACGAGTATATCAGGAGGTCACTTGGACCTAAAAGATTCCATATCGATATATCGTTATAAGATCCGTCCAAACGGATTTTGGTATATCTGTGCAAATCGGTAATCCATTGCACAAATTTCTGCTTAGCGATGACTACATATGAACTGTACTCTGCTAATAGCACTGAGCAGAAGACAGAGTACAATTTGTATTACAGACTTTAGACATAGGTTTTGCAGACTTCGATGTAGACATAGTCTTTCGAACCAGTAGTCCGACTTGGAAGGGAAAGGTATTGCCTGGCAAATGCTCTGTGCTTGACAAGGAATCAGCAATACAACATAAATGGCGGAAATACAGTCTCAAGAGACCCAAGGTAGGTTGCTTTAGATAAGTCATATTCTTGAGTACTGTTTTATATGAAATGGTTCTTTTGCAGGTTTTACAATAGTATTTAATTCTCAATTCTGGTAATTCTGCTATACATAGTTAAGCCACTTCCGTATTATATGATCCAATATACTGTTACTCACTTAACTTAACTATATTACAAATAGCCTCACCAGGCCCATAACAAATGGCCACCCAGTCCACCATATTCCCTGAAAATACCTTCTTCACTCACTACTACCATATTTGCCACAACATTCTAGGCAACTAGGTAACTGATAAAACTTAAAGGTGTGATAATGCGATTACAAGGCGGAGATCCGCTCTCCGGTTTCCTGGTAGCTACAAAGTCTATGAATAGCGGGGCTAGAGAAAAGAAAAACCGAATCATTGGAGAGTTCGGAGACTGGGAATGCTAAATGACTGCAATATGTACCCCATTTGATGCAACAAGCACAAGCACTGTAAATCCTACAATGGTACTCGACACAAATCCTGTGTACACCAGTGGCCTCTCTGTTTATCACTTTTCTCATGTCTGGTATTGGCTGATACAATCTCAATTTCATATAGCATACGATCCACAATATCTGTAGTATATCGTATGCCTATCATATTTGATCCCATATCACAAGGAAAAAAAACTGAAATGAATTAACTGTGGAAAGTCTGCTCTACTATCATCCAGACTGGCAATCTCAAGGACTTAGATATACAGGACAACCTATGAGGCCAGCTATTCAATGCCCCTAAATACAGGCGCCATCGCTGCAGGATATCAAGAGCAAAAAGGTATTTACTGGCTCTGTGGTCTAACAATTGAAACCTGCCACGCTACCCCACAAGAGAGAACAATCATGCAGTACATATTGCTTCTCTGAATCAAACTACGGGATATGAGAATTTATAGAGAATAAAGATATTAGAATGGTACTGTCACTACACCATCTGAGAGCAACGTTAGCTATCATAGCAGACTATGATACGTATATAACAAGTCGATCTTGACATTTAGCAGTCCTAGATCTGCGGCAATATATGAATATCCACTCTGAGAATGTGAGAGACCAAAGGAAAATTAGCATAATAAAGCAAAATTATACAGTCACCAGTCAACAGTCTTCGCGAGGGGCTGACTAAGCAATGCCTCAAAAACTTTGGCTATGGTCACGGTAGCTTGGATTGTCTTGTATTAATCGACTCACAGCCATGTCTTCCAGACCGAAACCCCAATGAAGAGAAATGTCTGCAGTGCTTAAAGACATCAGAATTGCCTTCTCCTGGTGCTTGCATAATTATTATTTTTTTGCGGGACTCGTAGAACGATGATGTAATTAAGCGTGGCATTGAGGGCTGGATCGCGGACCATTTTAAATGGTGACTGTGCAAGGTCAAAGAGGATTGATGTGGATATCTGTATAAAAGCCTGTGCAAATGCAAAACTGGAGCAATTGAAAGTTTAACCCGGGAGAGACCCACTGGAGAGTTTGGGCCAAGAAGTTGAATACAGCCAAGAGGGTATGTGGGAATCGCAATCAACGCGTACTAGCAGGTGGCCAGCAATATAGGTCACAACGCTATTTAGATTCGGGTCGATCTTGTATAAAACAAGAGGATCATCTCATGCTCCTAGTATTGGCTTTAATCAACCCCAATTATGTTCCTATACCAGAAGAGGTATACTGCATGTTTAAACTATACTCAATTGCGCTCTTCATCTCGCAACAGTATCCAAAGATATAGCCTTACATATTGCAAGATTGTTGGAGTACTTATCAGCTATAAATTGTCATCAAACCAGGTATAATAACGATTCTAAATCAAATATTCTCCCCAATATACTACTCTCCCTCCACCAGCAGTTCCTCCGGTAGAGCTCAGATGCACCTACGCGTGCAAGGCAGGATTGCCTTTAAAATTACAAGGGACTCCTGGATGATTTTGTTCATCCATTTTGTGTAACAATTTCCGCCTGAACTGTCAGAAGCTCCTGAGGTATATAGGACAATACCAGCAATCGGGGGACAGTGGAAAGGATTGATATTGATGTGAAGGCATGTTGGAGTATTAGCAAACTTCACAAGTGGCCACACCATTGTCTGGAGCTGGCAAAGAAAATCCCACTTCGATTGGAAACCCACAGTGGTACAAAGTTAGAGTACATGGTTGACAGAATAAGTGAACAGACATGAGCGACGGGAATGAATACTCTTGTAGTCATATAGCCTCATACACTATAGCGTGGAGTTATTATTTCCCCACCAATGTTTCGCATAATTTGTCCCTCGTTCATGCTTGTAGAAGTGACATTAACTTTGATGCCTCAGAATATAGCACTTTGGGCAACATTGGAAGATATCTTATACATTAGTATATGCTGTGCTGGGTACTCACTACAGCCTTCTCGGCTAATCTGATAACCTATTAACATCAAAGTTCACCCTTTTTAAATCATGCCCTAACGGAAACTGGCTTTTGATTGTGGCAATAGTAATAAAGCTCTGTGCTTGTGGCATGCTTCGCAGAAATTAGCCTGATTCCCAGACAAAAACACAATTACGTTGATTAGGACAAGTTGGGAAGAGAAATCTGGGATTGGATACAAGAGTACTGTACTTCGTCTCACAACCTTACTTGGCTAGTTGACCTGAAGTTGTAACCTATAATTGATATTTTTCATCATATATCGATTTTCCCAACCCCGATTGTCATTTGGTGCCGGCAATGATCAGGGCAAAAAGCTTGTTATTCTTGTAGGGTTGAGTACCATGATCCGTCATATCTGCCGTCTTGTGATATAGGAAAGGCTGTTCTGCAACTCGCTTTAGTCACTCGAAATTTAAAGGTAATATTGGGCGCCAAAGAGATGTCCATCAGCAAAGGGATGTTGATCTGAAAAATGAGGAAATATGAGCCTCTAAGTGGCCTTGAGTTGCCCCGCACTATTTGGAAGTGGCCGTGGTTGTTGCAGCAAGCCACCATGTTTCGATTATTCGGGATCAGGGAATTCATGTTGCGACGGAGAGTGGCGAGATGTGTTTACCCACCGTTCTGCACTGGAGGATTAAGCTCTGGGGGGGGTTGCGTGATTGGCACAGGCCTCCGTTGTGTTTGAATTACAGCCAGTTCCTGGCTAAGTGGGCTGTTGGTATATTCCTGTTGAGCATCAACGTGGAACTTTCACCTTATGAGAGTGTTGATAGACGCTTCCAGGGAGGCAAGAATTCCAGATGGAGTAGCTACGGTCCTCGCTTGCAGCCCGCGATACCCGATTTCTGTGGGCCCGGCATTCTCCTTGTTCTTGTCTACCCTTGAAGTGCAATATCACCGCCAACGCCAGAATGTTCCGGAACTCTTGGCTGGGGACCGAAAACAGCATAGTGATCGAGTGGCCAATCAGTGCGCGTCATACTGATATGACAGATATTCGTGCAAGCATATTTTCGCCCTTCGACAACCCTAAACCCTCCAATAGGCTTGGCCGACGCTCGTATAAAACCTTGTTGTCATCGGTCCTCCCCATGAACCTCTCTTTCCTCAATTTTCCTGGCTGGTTCTTCGTCAACCGAACAGTTTGCTCTTCATACATAGTATAGAACCACTGGAATCAGTGCTCATCCACCATTCCTGGTCTTCGATTCAGGTTCTTCGTCCCCCACTCGAGCCTTCTCTAGCCGAATAGGCTCTCTTCCTAACCACCGTCCTTTTTGGTTCCCAAATCTGTCATATCCTGTCATCAATACATCCACTTCGCTTCTCGCTTTCACACAATACTTGAACCCCCAATTATCTCGCTCCCCATCTCTCTTTTACCTGTTCCCAACGAGAGCAATAGGTGCTACTCATAGTCACATATACCAACCTTGTAGGACCCCAGACATTGTGGTTATCCCCAGGGACTCACCCCACCCACTATTAACATTCCCTACTTAATATCCCCCAACTAAGAGGATGTCAAACGAGTCGGTTGACTCCTGGTTGGATTCAATGTTTGCCACCTTGGGTGGCCACGAACAATTTCTATTCTCGGATAGCGAAAGGGCCATCGAGATAGTCGATAACGCATCCTGCAATTCCGCAACATCGCACGCAGGTACTCATTACAATTTCTTGTCCGACCAAAAATCTCCCGAAGAGGCGTTTAGTCCTCTATCCTCCTCTTCTCCACCGGAGAATATTCAAGAGATCAACAAGCAAACTTCGGCACCACAGGTCACCAGGAAGCGGAAGCCGTGGGGCAGGGAGCTGCCAATACCTACCACTAACCTCCCACCTCGGTGAGTCCCCAAACCATCCGAAATTATTTTGGGAACTACTGCACGGTCCCGTTTCTAACACAACTTACAGAAAGCGAGCCAAGACAGCCGAGGAGAAAGAGCAGAGAAGGATCCAGCGGGTGTTGAGAAATCGTGCAGCCGCTCAATCCTCGCGTGAACGGAAACAAAAGCAGGTAGAGGCCTGGGATGAGGAGAGAACAAGATTAGCTGTCGACAACACTGATCTGGACGCCCGGCTTGCCACAGCGGAGCAGGCCAACAAAGAGTTGTGTCAAGAGCTGGAGGCGATACGTCAGAAACTAAAGCCTTATGAGGAGCACATAGGGGTGGCGAATGGTGAAATCGCTACCGGTCCCATCAACAAAGCAGTCGACACTAGAGGCCCGACCTCATACATTGGGCATCCCGAACCGGCTCTCCGCACGGAGGAGGATGTGTTTCGATTCCTCGATAGCTTAGAGATACCCCCTGTGACCGCCACGAACCCCAGTTGTCTCAACTGGGGAGGTTTTCCATACGTCCCGGAACCAATAATTGACGTCAGCCTCTGGTCATGATGAACCCCAGTGTCATGGAAGAAACCCAATAGCGGGGCCTATTAGTGCCGTGGTGTGCTGGGAACATTTATCAACTCGGGATCTCTCCTCGCTGGCCCAGCGCCCCACAAGCGCACTTCAAATCCCGAGAACCCGGGATGGCTCATCTAGCGATTCTTTATATCGTCCATTAGGTACCTCCGTGTGAACCTCGTATCTGAGGTCAACTCGTCCTGTGTCCGCTGGTAATGCAGTGGAGCTTTTCTCTTTTCCACTTTGTCCCACGCCGATGTAACGATTGTGAATATGAATCTGGGCAATTCTTGCCAGTCCGGGCATGGGGACAGGCACCGCGCTTAGTTTTACGTATTTGAGTGAATTATAATTATTTTGTTGCATTTCAGGGTGTTGTGACTACTTTTGTTTCGGCGGCCGATCCTATGAGTTCATCCTCATGAACCAAGTGATATCTGTAAGCATGGGTTGAGGTCCCGAAAAGCAATTGTTACCCCAGAAAATCCGGAGAGGCTCCCAGAATCTGGAAACCGCCTTGAGGAATAAGAAAGGAAGAAAAAGAAAAAAGTAACAAGTAAAAATGTGTATGCAATCTCCAATGTGAGAGTACCAATTGCCTTCGGCTGACGCGGAGAGGCCCGCTCGGATAGCCGCTGTGCTGACATTCGTTTTATATTATATAGTCTTGGGTGTTCGCCCTATTTGTTGGTTCGCCTACGCGAAAAGTATTCAATGAATGCAAAGTGGTGGGAGAGTTGGCCAATTATATACACTTTCCCGAAGCACTCCTCCCACTAACATTTGCCACAACAGTCACCCGATCCAGCGACTTAGAATGCCCAATATGGTATTGCTCCGTCCTGGAGCGTCGTAGGTGTTCGTCTATGATTTGCTGTGTCCCATGAGCATCCCCATCTCTTATTATATCTCATTTCGGAGGAACACGGTGTCATAATTGCATGGTTAGAATCCCACGACCCGTCATAATGAAACCCCGCGCTAAGGAGTCTACAATTCTATTTACGCAACGGTCTGAAATGGCAGCGACGAGGGCACTGGGGTTCAGCCCTCCGACCATCAAGCAGACAATCGCATAACTATAGACGGTATGTAGTATTAACTCTAGCACCTTGGGCTCAGGATACCTCATCTCACTTCCAGCCTCATGTATCCTGGCTTCGCGCTGCACCTTCGTAGGATAACGTAAGCCCAGACCGAGTAGATGCAAGCCCGCCGCCCAGCTCATACATTTAGGTAGGGGTTCCCTCGCGACACTATTCATGTTCAATTGTGAGGTTTCGGAGGTATTTTGGCGTAATTATCATTCCAGAATCATACCGATGCACTGACGTACCTATTTGTTCACTCCAAGTGGGCCGCCCATTCCAAAGTGTGGCCGGACATGTGACCCACAAAGAGTGATGTCAACCAGCTATTTCTTCCTCGCCCAACGGAAGAAACTGCTCATCTCGTCTTCCAAAGATATTCACCGGCAACATCTAGGAGTATTCCCACCCTCCTGATTCACGAGGAACCTCTACCGGCGAAGCCTTCCGGTCCATGTTAGTGTGTTATCACTTGCTCCATAATCGTGTGTTTATTAAAGTTGTCCGCTATGACGCCGCCTCCAAAGAGCCGAAAGCAGAAACGACAGGAGGTCCGAGAATCACAGGAAAGGCTGGTTGAGCAGCTAGAGGCACGACTCCGGCAGATGACGGAAGAATCTGCTGCCTGGAAGAAAAAGTATGAGGAGACACGGGAGAAGGAGGCGAACCTTAGGGCGAAGAGGAAGGAGGAGAAGAGGAAGAGATTTCAGTATTACAACAGGATGGTCCCGATTATTGCGGCAGTGGTTCTTAAAAGCGTTTACGAGCGTGCCGTCGGTATCGGAAACAAACGTTGGTATGGTGGTAAGCGAGACGATCGTGATCACATGATCCGCAACCTTCACTGGAGGTTCGCACAGATCGGATATGAGAATGCCCAGCAGGTAGATGGCCTTGCCGACATTGTAAGCAATCATTTCCTCCTAGTGCGAATATGTCAGATGCCAAATGTAGCTAGAAATACGGGATTTGCATTTGTTGAGTGCGGCGGGTTACAAATCTTGCAGATCCCTATGTTCCGATGCATTTTCCCTGTTGCAAGGATTATCCGGACCGATCAAGCTGTACTAATAAATGTTGGTAAATAGTGGTCGGGCGTGATGGAAGCAAGAAATACGGCTGCTCATCAGGTCAGAGGCGAGGATGTCATAGACATCCTCCCTTATTGTGACGAGAGGCTGCGGCATGTGCTTGAGACAGCATTCTGGTTGCTGTGGGGCATAGCCCCGGGTCACTGGCACTTTGCCACGCCCGAGCAGAAGGGTCTCGTGTTGCGCAAGTGTTAGTCCTGGACTATTCTTGAATCCTTGCTTGATGAAACACTAATTACAATGTGATAGGATTGCACACCCGACCGCCTATGGTTGTATCCTGGTGGTCACACCTCATACGTCGATTATTCTTCTAATTTGGTATTTTTTGACCACTTCTTTCCTCCTGCCATTCCCCCAATTTGTTAGAAGATTGTTCCATTCTGTATTGCGTGGCATTAGATTTCTAGTGAAAAACATTTCTAATTGGAATACTCACAGCACGTGGACTAGAAATTGCTTTCCAGAGAGGAATAGGTTTTGGAAGGTGGTGGAATGGTATGAAATAAGGATTATTTCCTGATTTTCAGATGGAAAGACAGGAGTTCGGGAGATATATAGAGGTAAAGGTTCGGCTCCAGTGGAGGCAGCAGCAACTATTGCTAACAGCCAGGTATATCAGTTCACTGGTGATCAAGAGCTTGACTGATGTGCTTGCCATCTCAGTATCGCCGTGGCGAGATTCTACAACAGCGTCGACGATCAACAGCAGCAGGGATCTACCCACATCACAAAACCACTTTCACCGCGGCGGGTGGTTCGAGGTGAAGCCTTGGTGGACTTGACATACCTTAAACTGTAGTCGGATCAGCGGTACCCTCCCCCTGCGGCACTATCCATATTTGGTAGCTCGAAATCTGGTCTTGGAGCAAATGACGCCACCACGTCTTGAATCGCAGGTTAGTAATTGCTTGCTACCGTGTGCGCTCGTCACCTAACATCCGGGATCACAGGGAGTCGGTCGTGTCGGGGAGTGCGCCACACTTGTCGCAGCTCTGCCGGACAAAACCACGAACCGAATCGATTCCCAGGGTGCAGACAATACCAAACGTTGGAACACAAATGAACCTGACTATACAGGTAACGGGAAGAATGATTCTAGGATTCATGAGCCTTGAAATCCCGACAGTGCAACGCGTCTCGCGCCTGGGAGGGTGGTGGTCGGGGCCACAACGAGGGCCGCAGAGTGTGACAACTACGAACGTGCTGCCGCTGATGCCGATGCCATTCAGTATGATACCTCTATGAAGCTTTTGGGATGACGGACAAGGCCCACCTTCGGAGGATGCGACGTGCGTCTAATATTGGAGAAGGCGCAGGTCACCGCCATCACTCGTCGCTAGTAGGGAAAATCATCATTTTCCGACTCCCGAGCGAACTCTTGCAAGGGGTCATGCCTCCCGCACCGTGCCATTTACCAGGGACAAAGCCAATTGCAGCGGTCTGATAGCTCCCGACATGGAACCCGCCCTTGCCAAGTGTACTACCAGGAACGAGGCCCACCCAGGTTCCACAGCGGTTCCCCCTCGTCGCAAATTAGCGTCATAAGAAATGGCGCTGCTGACCATTCCGCCACTGGATAAATTCCATCTCGCGGTCCCATCCAGGACAGACCCAGCACTCCAGTGGGCTCCCTTTGAGTTATATTTGACTAGCAGCCGCATTGTCGACCGGTTGATACCGATCATCAATTTATCAATTGAGCTGGACTATTACCGCCTGCTCTGGAGCCCGGGCTGTAGCCTCAAAGGTGACATGACACAGAGAAGCTACTCCCCCGGCAACCAGTTTCTAAGAACCTAGTTTCCAGTTCTAATCACACAGCCACCATCTCAGCGGCTGAGCAGGAGGTGGGCGCGGAAGATCGGAACAACGCCCAGCCCGTCGAAGTTTTAGCCACTGCCGATCACCTTTCAGGTGCCTATCGGACCTGACAATGCTCCGACCCCAGCTATCACACAGGCCTAGATCAACGACTAATGTTTTGCCAGAGGTTCGCTCGAATTGTGGTGCACGGAGAGCCATGTCAGGTTGGTTTATTTGGAGATTTCTCCAGCAACGGCGACAGCTGGACTGGATGTTGGCCGCACGGCACATGGAGCGATTTGGAGCTCAATTTCAGTTGATTGTGCAGGGCCGGGTACCCAAAGTAGAAATTGCCAGGAAGCTGATCATGGAGACGGAGTTGGTGGTGGGTAAAGCGCCGAGAACAGGAATTGGGTAGACCAGAGGGAGTCAAGCTAGCGGAGGGACGAGATGTGATGAGGGCGCCGCTGGAATATGTGGAGGACATCCCACGTGATTCTGTCTGCCCCCTTGCCGAGATCTATTCGGCCAGGCGGTGGCACCATAAGCTCATTGAAACAAAAGCGTGCATTGTTCGGTAGTGAAAAGAGCCCGCCATTTTAACCAGAGTAAAGGGTTAATACCTGGAGCGTCAAACCATTGGTGAGACATTGCGAGAGCCATGGAATATTGGACAAATGGTCAATAGGGAACGCTCGAGGCAGATGATAGACGAAATTGATGACCGATCCAACGTTCATAGCAGGGGTATTGAGAAACAGTAAGCTGGGATTTTGGTCCAGAAAAGATGGCCACCACAACCAGGGTTCAGGGGACCCGAGATATGACCAAATGATTTCGGATACTCCTTCGGAGCAAGACGCACCTTCGTCGCCGAGCAATCGGAGCACGAAAGGATTAAGAAACATCAAGGTATGTCTAATGGCTACCGTGAAGGTTAGGGGAGCCAATCGATATTGACCGCTATCTCTTTGCATGCCGATCCATCATGGAAATACACCACACTCTGACCCCTCAAACTCCACACCTGTTGAGTATGCCACCGTGAGGTTCAATAGACGCAACAACTATCGGCTAATGTTCTCCGGCAAATAGGCGCTCAGAGGCAGTGCACAAAAGCACAGATTCAAGCGTGGGACAAATGTTGCGGAACAGGAGTGGGAATGGAGACCGAAGAGGGATTTTCCGCCGATCGGGATTTTTTGGAAACCCAAGCCGCAAAGAACAGGACGTGTACCCTTACCAGTACATCTGATTCTGGCGCCAAGAGATCCCATAGCACTCGGTTGGATCGCACTAAACCTTCATGACGCTGGTGATGACAAAGGTAATGAACACCGGGAAGTAGTCATGGACGAGCCGAAGCGTCGGGAAAAAGCATGTAGGGCAGCAAATAAGGACAACAAGCTTTATTCCGCGAGTAGCCCAACTGTGTCAACACAAGCCGGAGTCAGCTAGTGATGGGGTGACGTCGAGCCAGTCAGATCAAGGCTGCGCACGCCCCAGGGTTGTATCCAATTACAGAACAGCCGCAGTGTATCAGTATTCTGGACGGGACTCCCAAGCGGATACCCAAGACTGCGCAAAGGAGGTAGCCGACTCCATGACTACCTCGGGGGCCTCCGCCGGTCCAGATATCCCCAATGGATCAGCAACCCCGGCGAACATATTGGGGGGACTTTATATGCCAAACAGCCCAAGACAGTGATAATGACTGATTATAGAATCCAACATCACAGAAAGCAGACGAAGATTGATGTCGAAGCGCGGAGGAGAGGTGCATGTTAAAGCCCGACAGAATTCGAGAAACCAGAACTTCACGGAGTAGTCCTCTCCGGAACGCTCAAACCTTCAAGAACTAAGGAGCTGACAAAAGACCTAATCTCTATCTCGACAGATCAGAGTGATTTTGCCCGTGAGTGGAGAGCTTACGATATCTCACCTTTGCCGGAGATAAACGCTGCTGCCTTTGCCCGACAACCAACGGCGGAGAATACCGGCGAAATCAAGGATGGCGGTGCAATACCAAAGCCAATATCCAACAGCGTCCCGCCAAACGTCTTTAGCCATTCACTACCTTTAGTCATGTAACCTCTCCGTGCGTTCTTGAGGCAGCATGAACATCAGAACGGGGACAAAAGGCACTCTCCCACATGTCGGGAAAAGCTCGCTCGGGATGTGAACAACACACCTGACATATGCCATAGTCTAAAGACAGCGAAGAGCGCAGGAGAGGCGGATAGAGGTTGTGCCTGTCCCAATCGGGCGAAAGGTGTGGAAACGCCACCCCGTAGACCAATGCGGCCGGTTGGAGGCCCGGTGCGGTCACACAAACCCAGGCTGAACGCAGGTTGAAGAGGAAAAGGGGAAGCATGAATTATGAGTCCACGCCGGACGATTCAGACGAGGCGGAGGCGAACAACGGACAGGTGGCTGGGCCTGAGAGAATTCCGGTGGCCAATGAACAACCCTGGGCAACAGAGATGGCAGCCAGTCCTTCTGTCAAAATCGCTGGTCTGGCCCAAAGAGACCGGATTTCGAAAATTGATCTCAACCTTCCCGGATGTCCAGGCATTGTGGATAAAGAACGCAGGGCGCTGCAGCTAGCCTTCATGCGCACGCTGGTCCTTGATGTCTTTGCCGGTGCCTCGAGGTCTTCTGATGCGATATAATATATGAAATACGCGGACAGTCACCTGCAAGGCTCGTACTTCACGAGTAGTAACTGGTACAATCCAGACGCAACCTATATTTTGAGCGACCAGCAGGGCCCACACGCCAGTCCCAGGTATTGGCGGCGGCGGACGTCAAGTCCTCCCTCAGTCACGGACATCCTGCATATACTGCCACCTGTCCTGTCCTTTCCACCGGACTGGTGGACTGGACCCCTGGGTTGACAGGGTACGGACGCGCAAGCCACCGGATCAAATAGCACTTGGCCACAACGTAACGTACAAGCCTGCAAACGAAATATTGAACGCAAAAGTCCAGCCAGTCACGTAATTGGAGCGATTAGGAGCGGGACAAGCAGCGGCGGAGCGTGCCCACAGGGCTGAAGTTGTAGCGAAACCACGCAGGGACGACAAAAGGCCATCACTACACAACTGGTCGGCAGAAGCGCGAGCCGGGGAACAGCATTACGCCGAGGAGAGCGGAGATGCAATGGAAATGGTTCAAAGAAGGATTCCCTCCTGAAGGCGAGTGTGTGACGCAACACGAGCAGGGGCAGAACTAGAGCTCAGAGTCTCGTCAAGCGAGAGACCCCCTCCCGGGCTGGGTGAATCGAAAGCCAATAAGCTCATCAAGTCCGAGCTCCATCAGATGCTGGCATCAAATCTAGCACTTGAGTAACCCCTATGATAAGAGCTAAACACGTGGACACCCCACTGCACCTGTATATGTCCCGAATACCATAATTGTTCTTAAGAAACAAACACGGATCGCAGGACAAATTGGCATAGATGCCTGAGTTCCACATCGAAGGACCGCAGTCAGGCCATTGTGGTTCATGGGGCGGCTACCCAGGTAAACCCGGGCAATCACAAACCTAGGAAATCTTAATCTACAGTTCGCACTTTCTGCGACGTCCCTGGAGCATTTCACTCCACGCGGGCAATTTTGCGAATTTTTTGAGGCATAAGAGTCCCCTGTTTGGCTAGTATTATGGACATGAACATATCATTTCGGAATCATTTGATTTGAAAGTATCAGTTTTATAACGTATTCAATTTTACGGGGTATTGGTTCCTTTCCTCCCCTCAAGTGCGGGTACCGAGCACACACCGCAGATATTGAATCTCCCACCCTCTCCACAAAGGTGACGCTCGGCCTCTCCAGGAACATTTAATTATGGCGCTAATCGTGGTTGATCAGAATACAGTGGCAATCTTCTAGCTCCGCTTCCTTGGCCACCCAAAGTGGCTCTAGCCGTGGTTCCGCCCGCCTCAACTTCTCGAACCACCGAGGATCATGTGAATCAGAATGTGGAAGAGCAGAAACGCACCTGTGAACAAAGACGAATAAATGGTCTTATCGCATCAAGGTTGACACGGCCAAAGTTGTCCATTACCGACACGCAATTCCAGTCCCCAGAAAGCTGGATATTGCTCCATCACCCAACAAAGGCGGGTGTGGAATCACCACATATCGGAAGCCATAGAGTGCACCCTTCATAGCGCGCGCTCGCAAGGAACCCGGACACCCCCGCCGTGGTACAATGAGAATACATGATTGAGCCAACAACTACCCACTATACCAATAGCAACCGATGTTAAACCATTGGGCTTCTCCGAACATGCCCGGATGAGGCCTCAGCTTGAAGTACAATTCACGAATCATCTGAGTTAAATTAAAATGTCAGCTGATAGGCATGTTTGCAGAATATCTGCCCCAGACACTTAGTGGACATCTACGGATTTCGGAGGCAGGCAAGATTGTGCTACATTCCCGCTGTTTCCCTGCAGCACTGCATCCGTGGTGCCTCTCGCGGAACGCTGTGTGTATTCTCGTTCCCATTCGCTACATCGTACAAAATTGCAGAATTCTTTCAGCTTTGATGCAACTCTGCCCCGAAGCTTTAACCAGTTGATCTCGCCCCACCTGCTACTCTCTCTCTCACCTCAGTTATAATTGTCTAAGACACGGGCGTGAATAACAATGCCGATATGGTATTGGAGGCGGTCCCCGATGTATCAGTTAAGGGTAGGGCATTGACCAACCCTCTTTGTGGCGGTTCCATAGATGTCTTACGAACCGAGGTTGTTATCCCAATGCGATAAATACCCTGTTGCCGTTCACGGGCCTATTACGTTTGTGATGAAATAATTGGGGTAGAATCTGATCCTGTATTGACGCTCGCACTTTTCTCAAACATCTGGGGCCATGGCTGCCCTTAAGTACAAATAACCGTTCTCACTATCTGTGTCTGTTCTGACGCTATCACATCATGTCTACCGTTTTACATAACTTCCACGCTGTCCTTTCCAAAACCTTACATCGTCTGCTACCACAATCACATCACCAATACATAGTGCTCTGTTCTCACTTCCTCAGTTGTCACTTGCCTGCGTACATTTCTTTTTTTCCCTTTCTGGTGATTGTACCACGTTGCCGCAATTCTCACTATTCCCAAACGACCGGACACGTCTCCCCGAACGAACACCTTACCACAAACACTGTAGCCAGATCATCGGTATACACCGGTGATTAACAATACCTCCCCTCACTGGTGCTACCCCCACTCTTTCCTTTCACTGCCACATGTTCCCATCTCACCCAATTCCTCCTTGCCTGATCTCTTGCCGGTTCTCCACCAACATTGTCCCAGCGTAGTAAATCAAGGCCAAGGGAGTGGCGAGCAAACGTAGGTACCAGCAGTGCCTTTGTGAAAATGTCTGCTTTCATTTCACTAGTGGGGCGGCGGTGAGGCGCAATTCTGCCTTCCTCGACAAGCTGTCGAATGAAATGATATTGAATATGGATATGCTTCGTTCTGGCATGGAATTCCTGGTTTCTGGCAAAGGCCAGGGCTCCCTGATTGTCGACATTAATTTTACACATTCCTTGCATCCGGTTTCCGACTCGTGGGTCCCTCAAAATTCTTTGTAGTCAAACCGACTCTTTAACTGCCTGGGTTAAAGCCATATGCTCTGCTTCCGTAGAGGACAGAGCCACTATAGCTTGTTTCTTGCTGTTCCAGGAGATCGCTGCCCCATACAGCAGAAATCTATGAACTCCAATTGACTTACGATCCTCACTGGATCCCAAATCGGCATCTGTAAACCCCATTGTAATCCCTTGTGCATGGCAGACCAAACCACACTCAACTGTTCAGACAAGGTAACAGAAAATCCTCTTGACCGCCATCTAACGTGTGCTACCACGGTTGCTACCGTACTGCCTAACATTTGATATTGCATAGGCAATGTCGGGCCGAGATCCCAACAAAGCATACATCAAAGAACCAACCGCAGATTGGTATCTCCTTCGATCCTCTGCCGTTGCCTCAAAAAACTTATCACTCTTCTGTAGCCGGACATGTGGGTCCACTGGTGATATCACTGGGCTGCGCGTGCCCATTCCATGTGCTTCCATTCTTCTATGAATATACCTACTCTGCGATAAACGCAGCAGGCCGAGTTCGCAGTTCCGGTGAACTTCAAGACCCAAGAAGGTCCTAAATTCTCCCAGTTCCCTCATCTCAAACTCTGCCTGTAGTTTAACCTGAATCCAGTCCGTTAACTCCTTAGCCGGTACTGTGAAAACTATGTCATCGACATAAAGCACCAGGACAATGTTGCGCGCATAATGGATCAATAGACTATGATCGTGTTGGCTTCTCATGAAACTATTCTTCAAGAAGAAACTGTGAATTCGACCATACCTGGTTCGGGGAGACTGCTTAAGGCATTATATTGCTTTCATCAACCAGCATGCATTAGGCTTCTCGTAATCAGAGATCTTCTCCCTCTAGACTAATACCGCTTCTGGTATTTCCATATAGACTTGCTCTTCCCTATCACCACTCAAGAATGCACTCTGCACATCCATACCTTGAATTTCCCGATTATTCTCACAACTTGTAATGAGTACCTGTTACTCGTTTAGGATTTTCAGGTATCAGTTGATACTGTTTGTGTTTTGAATTTGTTTCTAGAAATCAGGTGTATCTCTAGCATGATAGTGAAGGGTTTGACACTCGATATGTTTTACGTTTAGTTTTGAGTATTGGTTTGATAAACTATATGTTTCATGTTTGGTTTCGAGTATTGGTTTGATACTCTATATGTTTTCTATTTGGTTTCCCGTATCGGTTTTATACTCTATATGTTTTATGCTTGGTTTTGAGTCTAGGTTTGATACTCTATATGATTTATGTTTGGTTTCAAGTATGAGTTTGATACTCTATATATTTGATGTTTGGTTTCATGGCTGCCATGTTCAGAACCTATATGTTTTGTGATACAAGGCTTAGGGAAGCCTAATCAGTGATTTTAAGAACTGCTATTCCATGAGTTAGAAGAAGCAGACTTCCCAGTACACAGTTCTCAATATAGTTAGTTCAATAGTTACTTTCTTCAGTTCACTGCCAGAATCTTTAGTTTTAGATCCCTCAAACGTGTCTGAAGACTGCAGTAGTAGCGATCCAGTATGAAGTATATTCAACAACCGCAGCCAAAGTGCTGGGACTTTGATTGGCTAAGTTAACCTCTTCGGTTAAGAACAAAGCTCTGTGACTATACATGTACCACATCTCCGGACCGGCTACAAGATTATTTTAACTGCAACAGGTTATCAAGATAGAAGGCATTGCCGGAGCAAGCAAGGGCAAGGCCACTCAGAAAGGGTCTAGACAACATACCAGAGATTCAAAAGGATGGTTTATCAAGACTCCAGCCAAGGAGCAAGTAGGAAGGGACACAGTTACTAGACAGTTACCCAGAGATGCTGCCCCATAAGCAGTAAGAGAATCATCACAACAGCTACGAGATCTAGCAACCACTACTCCCAGAGGGTACTCAGAATCGGCAAGAAAGCCTACCAATATATGAGTACCTAAAGCACCACCAAGCAAGGATCCAGATAGCGCTGATGGCAATGAAAGATGAGACGAGATGGCTTTGGAAGCCGGTCCAGCCCGACCAGAAGCTCCAGGACCAGCTGTTCCAAAACTACAGACTCCAAGACCTAACCCAGTTGTTACGGCTAAACTCCGTCTCTAGGTACCTACCCCTAATAGGTTTACTGGTGAAGCAACAGACTTCCAGCCAGACTCGTTCGATAGATGGCACAAGTCAGTATAGTTTTATGTATACCTAAATGGACTATGTACAAACTAGTCTGCAGGAGGAAACTATTGGATCCTCTATTTTGACGCAAGAGCTCAAGAAATAGCTTTTGAAACCCGTGAGCAATTCTGAGAAGATAAGACTAAGAAAGTCAATGTTGGTTTTCTGCAAGAAAGATTCTAATCTTCAATAGACAAAGACGATACCTATTGCAGGTTCTATGAAATTATACAAGTAGATAATTGTAACAGACATAGAATATCAACCGTAGCAACTGATTTACTGATGATGCGATGATGTCTACCTGCAAATAGTATAAGCGGTTATGCCTTCATTGAAAAGGTTGTCATGAGCATGCTTCCTCAGTTATGACTGGAAGTGGAATTAAAGTTTGCTGCCACCGACACTATCGCAGAAGTCATAGAAAATGCAGAGAGCATATATGCTATCCTAAAAAGGAATGCCACTTATGAGAAGGAGAGGTTGGAGAATCCAGCCCCAAAGTTCACTTCCAAATAAGAAGGACAAAACCACAAGCGAAAAATGAACAACAAACCCACAGCAAATCTAAGGAATGCAAATAAAAGGGTCTTTGCTATACCTGCTGAGAAACAAGGCATCTAGTAAGAGATTGTACCAGCAAAGACTCGAAGGGAAAAGACAAAGGGAAATCAATGATGAGGAAGGTAGTTAATTCCAGCAGAGGAGAACCAGAAATATTGCAGATTATGTATTTATCAATGGCATAGATATAAAGGAAGAAAAAGGAATCTTTACAACGGCTGCTAGACTATCAAATGTTAAACCTCAGGATGCCCATGAAGGGACAATCCATATCAATGGCAAAGCAGGCAGAGTACTCTTTGATACAGGATTGATGGAAGCCAGGCGGCATAATGCCACCTGTGTGACCAGGCACGGAATTCCTTCTCAGGGTTTAAAGATATGAATGAGGATACACCTAGCTAGGAAAGGATTTCAATCTGAAGATCATAAAGCATGTACTGTCAACAGATCAGAAGTAAAGCTGAGTGTATTAGGAACTAGGATGCTGCTCAGCAATTAAGAAGAATGTGATGCGATGATGGTGATGCCATTACTGGGCCAACACCAAGCCCATTTCGAATGCGGCGAGTTAGCTATTCTGTTTCCAAAGTAGAATGTTTGAATAGTTTGTCCACCTACTAGTAGCGTGATCTGAGCAGCAATGAGCAGCACGGAGGATGTCATGGATCAATGCCCGGATGTATTTCAGAAGGAAATAATGAAGAATCTGCCGCCCCTCAGTAAGATCAATAATAAGGCAGACTTGTAGCCTGAAAAAGAGTGTTGCTCATTACCTACTTATTCAATACTATAACCATGGGCAACAGATACGCGCATGCGGCTGAGCGGAAAAGATAAGGCAGGTATTATTGCTCCATTAGCAGTTTTATCAGCCATTGTAATATTTGTACAAGAAAAGAATGATAAGATCCGCATGAGGCCAATAGTAGACCAGACAGGCAGGAATGAGATAATGATTAAGGATGTTGAAACCATTCCTAAGCAAGCGATGATCTTAAATGCCGCAGGAAGGGCAATGTACTGTAGCAAAATCGATTTTAGCGATGCCTACTTGCAAACAAGAGTGGAACCATAGAATGTGTGCAAGAGCAGTTTTAAAACCACATTTGTAAGTTTCATTAGTAAGCTTATACTACAAAGAGATATAAATACTCCAGGGACCTTCATCTGCATAATGTCCAATTTATTTGCAGACTGCATGGGACATTTCATGGGGGTGTGTATTGATGATATACTCAGGGTTTCCAACAGAGATTCTGAATATTTGAAACACATATCAAGGCTTTACAACAAACTAAATGAAGGTCAATTCTAGGAAGGTAGGAAGAAATCAAAATTCTTCACCACGAGCATAGAGGTGTGAGGCCACGTTATCAATAACCAAGGACATACACTAGCACGCGAGAAAACAGCGAAAAGTGACGAATCGACAATGCCACTGACCTCGAAACGGTTACATGAATTTCTAGGAATGGTGAGCGATATCAGCCAGTCCTTGCAACAGATTGAACCCATCACATCACCCTTAATGGAACTCACCGGAACGGTAGAACTTGCCAGGACCGCCACCCTGGACCAAGTCATAGAAAATATTAAGCAAATTGTTTCAAAATACAAGGTGGTGAAACCACTACAATATGACATGTCACTTCCAATGTAGCTAATAATCAATGCATGCAAGACAGTCATTGTAGTATGGGTAGGACAAGGAGAAACAAGCAAGAATACCAGACAGGCTTCACTGCATAGCTCAAAATTCTCTAATACCCAAATGAAATATGGTATGAGAGATAAGGAAGTCCTAAAAATAGTGGATACCCCGATGGCATCTCACCACATGCTTGTAGGAATCAAGTTTACCATTGTGACGAATCGGCTACCGCTAAACAATTTCCCGTGATACACCACCTCTGCCAAAAAAGCAACTGCCGTGGACAGTATTCATTGGGAAAGTTGAGACGGAAATATTGCACAAACTTGGAACGTGGTAAAATTTAGCAGATGCATTATTCACTCTTCGGGTTGAGAATAATTATTATTCTCAAACTGCAAACGATCGCGGACAAGTAGACGATTCTCCTACTTATTCGCCAGTTTCATCCTTCCTTTCTTGCGGAGAACCTACTACTAAACAGGAAATGTCTTGATTTGAAGCCCTTACAGTTGAGCATATTGGTGCTCATTGGGAATACAGAAGAGACTGTAGTGTGGAAAAAGCGAAGCTAGAGGCAGACGAGTGACAAAAATAGTGAACCCCAAAATTTGTGGGGAGACCAGCGAAACTATGCCAGTGGTATGACTGAGGTGGACGGTGAACAAGTATCAATGCATTGGGCATTCCACGATATACCTTTCCATCCGTACCACGAATGATTGAATGCTAAGGCGAAGACCTGGGCTCGATCCACATGCATCAGCCTACCAGATATCACAACTGGGTGAAACACCGACAATGACGACAATAACAAAGATACCCTTTTACCACGCCCGGGCCTTGATATCTGCACCGTTAAGGAGCTTGTGAAAAATGCATTAGGTGATGGCACCTCTCCTGCGAATTGTCGTGAACCTGAGTGCCCTTCTAACATTCCCTAACCGGTGTTAGTTCTGACCAATGGGTAGACGATACTTGTCTAGTTCTCCCTCGATGATAATTTTTGATCCTATACCTGCGATAAGGTGGGAGACACTCTTGTGTCTCTGACCTGTATCAACCATCGCCCTCTTTCTTCAACTTTGACTGTTGTAGTAGAGTCCTTGTCTCATGTGTAGATCATTTTAAAGAGCGTAAAGATTTTATGTTCATAAAAGCATAAACGAATAAGTAAAGAAATAACTTAGAACAGAGCAAGAAGAGCATATCTACTTGCTCCAAATGAGCTCCTCTTATAGTTGCCCCTCACGCCCTCATGACTTACTCCTCAAGTCAAGCGCCACATATGACTCACAACTGTGAGTCATATCAAAACATCATAAACTACTCATATGACCAAAATGGTCACATGCGTAAACCCCATGACCTCAAAATGAGATCATGTATGAAAAACACATATCATCATAAACCACTCATGTGACCAAAGTGATCATATGTGCGAAACCTATGATCTCAAATGAGGTCATATGCGAAACATAACATATCTATTACTTACAACTATGAGTCATATGAAAAGTTCTTCCTCACTAAGCCACATACATGATATTAGCTCCTCCCTCCCTAAGCTCGAGTCCCGTTGAGCTTAGAATCTCTCATCGCGGAGGCAATCCACGAACCTCTCTAAGCATTTGGAATGGTCGGTTCCTTCCAGGGTGTGTACTCATACTTCGTCATTGATAGCTCTTGAGATTAGCTTTTCCTTTGTCAAGGCCTCATCCCCTTGTGCTATCTTACCATTGCACGAGGCCCTGACGATGACCATCCTCCTTATGGCTCCCTTGATCGTTTCCTGGTATCTCCTCCCTTGGTTCTCTAAGTCGACGACCGTTTCTTATTGCCTTTGTATTTTCTCCACTAGCGACTCATTGGTTTGCCCCAACTGTTTAATCCTTCCGCATGATTCTTCCTTGAACACCAAGGTTTCTCCATCCCCCCGCTCCCCAGGTTCCATCCTCAGAACCTTCTGGGTTGCCTTCTTAGCGTCCCACTTCTTTCTTCGATGGTATGGGCAGTACCTGCACCCGCAGTTCTGCCAGGAGATTTTGTCGTGTGAGGTGCCGGGGGCGGAGGTTGTAGTTGTGTTGCCCAAGCGGGCTGGACCGGGGTTGTCGGCGGCCGCCCCCTTTTCGCCGACTACTTGCCCCGGAAGAAGTCGCTTTTTTGTTCCCATGTCTAAGTGCAGAGTCCACCCTTCATCCATGCATGCCATCCGGTAATAGATGGCATGGTTTGTTATATTGTTGTTGACCACCTTGGCCCACGCGGCCTCGATGGTCTTCTACTCTTCCTCTCTCTTAATTCTAACATCTTCTTCAGCTTCAGCCCACTTGACTATATCACGTGGAGGGCTCGTGGGGGTACCCAAGAGCTTCCGTTGGTCCACAGCGTCCCCAACGCTCAGTTGATGGCTTCCTGTTAGGCACATGGAAATCCGAGACATGTGCACAGACCCACGGTAGGGTAACTGCGCACAGACCCTCAATTTACCGGAGTGCCAACACCCCCCTCCGGCCCCCTTATGGGGCCCGCACGTTCATAGCTCAATGGAAGTATCACGTGACATCTATCAAGAGGTCACGTGTTCAATCCACACCGTCGTCAAAGTTATTTTGGTATGAGATATTTTCTACCAACCGGACATACATGTTCGGAGCTCCCTGCACGACGGCACAAGACCTCCGACCGAGGGATTTTCTACCAATAGCACAGAAGGGACTCTGGCTAGAACGTAGGAAGTCACCTGAGAGAAATTGGTCGGTTGGTTGTTGAGTAATTAAGAACTGAAGACGGAGACCCCAGTACCCATACGGAAGTTGCAGTTGATGATACAACGGACAGACCGATGACACCCTACCTACTGAGATCAGCTGTATGTTGGTTGGCCCCGGTAACGGGACCCCTCTGCGGAGGCTGGCGGACCAAGGGGAAGCACGCTCAGTAGAAGGCCATAGCTGGAGAAGAGTCCATAAGATGTTGGCGCGTCGGACTCTTACTCGCATGAAGCATAGGCAGCCCGTGGCGAACTTGATCACTTCGTGAACGGAAGAGATTACTGGAACGATAGCAATTAAGTCTAGAGTATCCGGCATAGTCTATACGAGCTAAAGATCGGAAGCTCCTAATAGGAAGCTGCGACTAAGCCGTAGAGTGGTGTGCTCGTTCTCAGGGTCAAACAGTGTTCGCACTTAAGTTGAACTCGTAGAGAAAACGAGCGGTACATAGTTAGTAGGAGGATTAGAAGTACCGACTAGCTACTATAAGTAAGATCGACTCAGTCCGAGTTGGTGAGAGATCATCAAGCAACGGAGAAGAGATCTTATCAATATAATATTGTTTTACGCTTTAAATCTTTACCTTACTTATTTTATCGAGACGAGCCTTCCTCGACAGATTCTCCAATCAAAGATTTCGGGCCTACGTCCCTCAGTTATATACTAGAGTTTGGCGTCCGCCTAACAGTATATTGATAGTTCTCCTGTTACCAAGGCTCACTATATGAACTACGAGTTCACCTCAAACTCCACCCTCACCTCAGACTTCGATTACATTTTCGAAGCACCTCACTGTCCAATCTATATCCATTCCTTCGAAGAAATATTTGAAACCGAGCTGTTCGAAATCGAAGAAGAATATACGCAGGAACCCTCGTGGTTCACAGTACCTTTTGGGATCCCAACGAGGGATCAATTCAATAGCATATATCGTACCTGGCACGGTTCGGACTTCGAGTGGAATTCGACCGAGTCAGAAAACTTCGTCGACTGGAGCACCCAGTGCTCTTTGAAGACGAAAGAAAAAGAAAAGGAAACCCCAGGCACAGTTCTCCGAGGGCCAGACATCCCCTCGGCCTGGGCCTGAGACACACTTATATGTACTATAAGTACATCCTAAACCTCGAAAAGAAGGAGATTCAGGTTTTGAGTCCAGAGTCGGACCAACCGAATCAGTTTATACCTACCCCTCTAGACAGTGTCAAGCGTTGGGTACCTTACATACGATTCCTCAAATTATTTAGAGGATATCGAGAACTCTGGTACGAAGTACCAGTAATTACTCATCCAGTGCTATTAAAACAGTTAGCATACCTGGAAAGCATCACAATGGCCGAGATACCCCAGGATCCAAGAAAGAGAATAACGGCGGGTCAACCTATGGACACCCGACCCGACACCAGCGATAAGGCGGATGATTCCGCAATTCATAGTCCCTTCCCAACGACACCTCAGGATCCTGCATTCAGAAGAGGGATACTCCCCTCTCACCGATCTTCTAGTGTCGCAAGTACTCATAGGATCTCAAGAGCGTCGACCCCGAAGCCAGGAGAACACGCTGCAAACCTAGCCAGGTTGGCTGCGCGTCTTGGAGTTACATTGGGTCAAATAAGACGAGACATAAATACCTCGCTTGACCGAGCCAATATCGCCTTCAACCATTTGAAAGGGGCTACCCAAGACAATACCTTAAAGCTACTTAAGGTTCAACAGCAAATCATCGACGG
>JACCEG010000092.1:17211-149041 GCA_014065205.1 Tuber brumale | reverse complement strand
GAGAACGGGCAGCAGAAAGGCAGTACCGGAACTCAAAGGAAGGAATGCCTCGACGCGTAAAAGAGCAGAAGAAGGCAGTGAGGAGGGGAGGGAGATGGCCGTCACTCCTAGGCAGAAGCCATCGTGGGAGGAGAGGGGTGGTGGATGGTTCGTGAGTACCTAGCGTTGAGGGTTGATTTCAATCGCCGGGTGTGTAGAGGAGACGGAGGATGGCCTATCTAATCGGTCCTAATAACCTCCTTATATAGTTGCCCTTTACGCCGCTGTGACTCATACAACTAGTCACGCGCCATATATGACTCACAACTTGGGGTCATATCAAACCATCATAACCTAGTCATATGCCCAAAGTGGTCACATGCGCAAAACCCATGACCTCTAAATGAGGTCTGGTGCGAAATATAATATATCATTATAACCATATCATATGACCACAGTGGTCATATGTGCGAAACCCATGACCTCTAATGAGGTCATATGCGAAACATAACATACCTATGTCTCATAACTACGAGTCATGTGAAAATCTCTTCCTCGCTAAGCGACATTGGTGCCATTCCCTCCTCCCTCCCTGAGCTCGTGTCCCTTCCGGCTTAGAATCTCTCCCCATGCAGGTGGTCCATGGCTCTCGTGAAGCATTTGAAGTTGTCAGTCACTTGCCCTGAGTATCCACACACCTCGCTGATAATGGCTCTTCCCTTGAGCCAGTCCTTCAGTGCATCTTCATCCGCTTTGTTTATCTTTTCGTTATAGGTGGCCCCGACTATTGCCATTCCTCCTGCGGCATTGCTCATAGTTTGCTGGGTTGCTCTTTTTTCCTCCTCCCGGTGGGTCATCATTGCTTGTGGTCGTTTCAGTTCCTCTTCCAGCTTATTGTTTGCTTGTCGCAATCGTTCGACCATCAGGCGCCATTCCACCATGGATGCAAAGGTTTTCATATCCCATGTAACCGGTACTGGTTACTGGTTAAGAATTTTATGCATCAGTTGATACTGTTTGAGTTTTAAATATGTTTCAGGAAATGAGGTGTGCCTCTAGCCTGATAGTATAGAGTTTGATACTCTATATGTTTTATATTTGGTTTCGAGTATCGGTTTGATACTCTTTATGTTTTATGTTTGGTTTCGAGTATCGGTTTGATACTTTATATGTTTTATGTTTGGTTTTGAGTATCGGTTTGATACTCTATATGTTTTATGTTTGGTTTCCAGTATCGGTTTGATACTATATATGTTTTATGTTTGGTTTCAGGGCTACCATTTGGGAGTCCATTATGTTATGAGAACCAGGCTTCCGGTAGTCTAGAAAGTGTATTTAAGGAGTGCTATTCCTCTTGTTAGAAGGAGTAGACTTAGGCAGACAGAGTTTTCAATATACTTGGTTGAACAGTTACTCTCTTCAGCTCGCTTCAAGAATCTTTAGTTTGAGACCTACCAAACATCTCGGAGACTTCAGTAGTTGCGATACAGTAAGAAGTCTATTCAACAACCTCGGCTAAAGCCACCGGACTTTGATTCGCTAGCTACCACCTTGGTACAGAACAAAGCCCGTTAACCCTACGTTTACCGCATCTCCCGAGAGGCGGTTACATTTTTTTAACTTCAGCAAGTTATCAAGATAGAAGGCATTTCAGGACCAAGTAAGTGCAAGGCCCCTGAGAAAGGTTCTCAACAGCGTACCAGGGATTCCAATGGACGGTTCAAAAAGACTCCAGCTTTGGAGTAGGCAGCCAGTGAAGCAGCCGCTAGGCAGTTCGCCAGAGACGCTGCTGAACAATCGGCAGAAGAATCATCACAACAACCATTGGAACCCCCTGCCACTACCCCCGGAGGGTACCCAGAATCCTCCAGAAAGCCTACACGTACACAAGTACCTCCAGCACAGGCAAGAAACGATCCAGAAAGCTCGGGTAGCGATAAAGGATCAGACGGCATCGCTTCACAAGCAGGACCCTCAGGGTACGGAGCCCCAGCACCAGAGGTCCCTAGACCACCGACACCTAGGCCTAACCCAGCTGTTACAGCTAAACTCAGCATCAAAGTACCTTCGCCCAATAGGTTTACTGGTGAAGGAGATGACCACAAACCAGAAGCATTCGATAGATGGTATAATACAGTACAACTTTACCTACAGATTAATGGACTACGGACTAGCGAGGCCGGAGGAGGAAACTATTGGATCCTCTATACTGAAGGACGAGCTCAAGAAGCAGCTTTCCAAGCACCAGAGTATTTCGCTGAATATATGACCAGAGAAGACCTTGTTGGATTCCTGTGGGAAAGATTCCAGTCTTCAAAACAGAAAGATGATACCTATCGCAAGTTCCCTGAAATCACGCAAGTGCACGATGGCAAGATACCGCGAATATCAACCATAGCAACTGACATGCTAATGTTCTGATGACGCCTACCTGCAAATACCCTAAGCGACTATGCCTTCATTCAACAGTTCTTCAAGAGCATGCACCCTAGACTACGGCAAGAAGCGGAATTACAGCATGCTGAAACTGGCACTGTTATGGAAGCGATACAAAATGCGGAAAGCATAGATGCTACCCTAAAAAGCACTGGTGTTTATGGGAAAGAAAGGTTCGAAAAACCAGTGAAGGAATTCATTTCCAAACAAGAAGGCCGGAAGGACAAGCGGAAAACCAGCAACAAGCCCCACTCCCAACCTAAGGAACGAAAAGAAAAACGTCTTTGCTATACCTGCGCTGGTAAAGAACATCTAGCAAGAGACTGTCCTAGCAAAGAAGAGAAGGGCAAAGGCAAGGGCAAGGCTAAGGTGAAAAAAGAAGTTACCTCCCACAGAATGGAACAAGAACAACTAGCGGAAGAAGTGTTTATCAATGGTATGGAAATAGAGGAAGAAGAAGAAGACGTTATCGCGATAGCTGCCAGACCAACAAACATCAAACCCCATGATGCTCTCGAAGGAACGATGCACATCAATGGCAAAGAAGCCAGAGTCCTGTTCGATACCGGATGAATAGGAGCAAACCTGATTAGCGCTACCTTTGTGACAACGCACGGAATTCCTTGCCAGGAATTAAAAACACCGATCAGAATACACCTAGCTATGAAAGGATCACGATCCAAAGGTCATAAAGAATGTTCTGTCAACATATCACCAAGACAGCTGCGTGCACCAGGGACTAGGATGTTGGTCGGAAACCTGGCGAAATATGATGCACAGATTGGAATGCCTTTCCTAGAACAACACCAAGCTCAAATCGAATGTGGCAAATTAGCAATACTGTTTTCCAAACAGAATGTTGGAATTATTTGCACACCTACTAGTGGTATGATCCGAGCAGCGGTGAGCAGCACTGAAGATGTCATGAGCCAACACCTGGAAGGATTTCCCGATGAAATACTGGAAGACTTACCACCCCTAAGGAAGATCAATCATAAGATAGATCTGCAACCAGGGAAAGAGCGGCGCTCATTACCCACTTACTCGATACCGGAACGATGGGCAACCAATATGAGCATATGGCTAAGAGAAAAGGAGAAAGGAGGAATTATCAAGAGACCACCAGTTGCGTCGGCAGCACCCATGTTTGCACAAGAAAAAAAGGACAAGAAACGTATGAGGCCATTAGTAGATCTTACAGCTAGGAATGAGATCACAATCAAAGATGTTGAAACCATTCCAGACCAAAAGATGATCCTGAATGCTCTAGCTAGGGCAAGATACCATAGTAAAATCGATCTTAGCGATGCCTACTTTCAAACAAGAGTGGAACCAGAGGATGTGCGCAAAAAAGCTTTTAATACACTATTTGGATGTTTTGTTAGCAAAGTAATGCTACAGGCGATATGAACGCCCCAGGAACATTCAAGCGCATAGTGTCCGATCTATTCGCCGACTACCTAGGACGATTCATGCGGGTATATATTGATGATATACTCATTTTTTCCAATACAGAGTCTGAACATTTGAAACACATATCTCTGATTTACGACAAGCTGAAGGAGGCATGATTCTACGCAAGTAGGAAGAAATCAGAATTCTTCGCCACAAGCATAGAAGTGTTGGGCCATGTCATCAATGATGAAGGACTCTCACCAGTACCAGAAAAGATAGCAAAGATCGAAGAATGGACTACGCCACAGACTAAGAAACAGTTACAGGAATTTCTAGGAACGGTCAACTACATCAGCCAGTTTTTGCCACATATTGCAACCATTACATCACCCCTAACCGAACTCATCGGAGTTGCAGAATTTGTGAAGACCGCCATGCAAGACCAAGCCATGGATAATGTTAAGCGACTTGTTTCAAAATACGAGGTTATGAAACCATTGCAATATGATTCGTCACTTCCAATATGGTTGATAACCGATGCATCCAACACAGGTGTGGGAGCATGGGTAGGACATGGAGAAACACCAGAAAATGCCAGACCTGCTTCGCTTCATAGCAGAAAATTCTCTAATGCCCAAATGAATTATGGCACAAGCGACAAGGAAGCTCTAGCGATAGTTGATGCACTAACAGCATTTCATCACATACTTGCAGGAAGCAAGTTTACTATCGTCACAGATCATCTACCTCTGATATACCTCAAGACGAGCAGAACACCTACCAAAAAACAGTTACGATGGCGGGGGTTTATTGGGAAGTATGATACTGAAATAGTGTACAGACCAGGAAAATGGAACTATTTAGCGGATGCTTTATCCCGCCTTTATGATGAGAGCGATGATTACCCACATACTGCAAACGATCCTACATCAGAAGACGATTAACCTAGTTCCTCACCTATTTCATCCTTCCTTTCTTGCGAAGAACCTACTATTGAACACGAAATGTCTCGTTTCGAAGCCCTCACAGTTGAGCACATCGGTGCTCACTCAGAATGTGGAAGCAACTGCAGCCTGGAGCAAGCACAGCTAGATGCAGATTATTATATAAATAGCGAACCTCTAAACGATTGGGGGGACCATCGAAGTTATACCAGTGGTAGGAGTGAGGAGGAACTTGAAGATGCATCAATGCATGGGACATTCTGCAACATACCCTTCTGTCCTGACCACGAGGAATTGAAACCGAAAACTAAGACCTACGCCGGCTCCCCCGGCAGCAGTCCACCAGTTATCGAAACTCCGCCTAACACTGATGACGATCACAATAATAGAGATACCCACTCACCACGCCCCCGCCTCGATATCCGAGCCATCAAATAGCGTGTCAAGAAAGCGCTAGGCTGTGGCACACCATCAACCGAAAGTCAGACTTCCGAGTACCCTGAATACCACCACAACGAGCGCCTCTATGGAGGGCCCCTCGCATACCTGAATAAGGTTCAGATAGTGGAACTACCGTCCCTACCTCATGAGAAGTGCGAGCTCTACAAAGTGTATGAAACACCTGAAGAGGAGGAGGAGGTTACGGTATTAGAAAGAGTGGTGGATGAAAGAGATATCATCCAAGGAGTCGATGATAAGAAGAACATTTGCAGGGAACAGATGGTTAAAGGATATAGAAACGACCCTATCTATCAGTTAGCAAAGGATTCCAACTTTACTTCACGAAACGGAATGATGCAACATTACCAAATACGCAATGGGCTACTGTACGCTACCACAAGAGGAGGAGAAGATTGCATTTACGTTCCGAAGGGTCATGGAGTGAATGGAGAAAAACTAAGGGAACTGATGATAGAGGAAATACATAATAAGGGACACCATAGCGCTGATCGAAACCTTCGGTACTTATCAGAATACATCTACTGGCCGGAGATAAGGAAAGATTTTAAAGACTATGTCCAGCAATGCGATATCTGTCAACTGAACCGGGAAAGGACAACATTACCTGCTGGCAACACCCTCTCACTTCCCTTCCCTTCGGAGATATTTTCGAGTTATGCTATTGACTTCATGGGTTCCTTTACGAAGCTGAAAGGATATGATTCAGTACTGGTGGTAGTAGATAGAGCGGTTGGTTTCAGCTGGCTGATACCAACATCAGTAAACGCCACTCCAATTTCGACTATGGAGTTAATCCGTCAGAATATTTTTACCCCTCATGGAATACCTACATCGATTGTTAGCGATGCTGATCCTCGGTTCACCTCCCAGTTTTGGAAACAAACTTTGAAGACGATAGGAGTCGAACACATTATGGCTACGCCTCGCCACCACCAGACTAATGGACAAGCAGAAAGAAAGATTCGAGAACTGAAAACAGCATTAAGGAATGTTGTGAATGCCCTCCAGACCAACTGGCTTACCTCCCTCTCGGTGGTAACAGCTTACTCCAATGCAGGTCACTCCGATACTATTGGAATGTCACCATATAATGCTGTGTATGGACGAGAATACCAACTACTCGATACCTATAAAGTCAATGCTACCACAGTACCCGCATCCGATGATTACTACAATCGACACCAGGAAATCAGAAATGCGGCATACCAAGCGTTACGGTTGGCTAAAGCAAGAGCAAACAGAGTGGCAATTAAGAGGAGGAACTCACACAAACCTGTCGAGATTGGGGAAAGAATTATGGTTGTTGGAGACCAGTTTGCAATGGAATCCGGCAGATCTCGGAAATTGCGGCCACGCTGGCGAGGCCCTTTTACACTACTCGAATTTGATGAACACACCCAGAACTATACGGTTAGCATGGATGCTAGAATGTACCGTAAGCAGAAAGGAGTTTTCCACTGCTCCGTAGTCAAACCTTACCACCCTAACGACGATTTCCAATTTCCAGGACGAACCTTGGCAAAACCGGCACCCATCCTCATTAACAAAGAACAAGAATGGGAAGTTCAATCAGTCATCGATTACAGGGAACGATATGGAAAGGGACAGTTTTTGGTTAGCTGGAAGGGATACCCAGCAAGCGAGAATAGTTGGGAACCAGTGGAAGGATTAGAACATGCGATGGATTTAGTTCAGGCATGGTGGACAGATAACATGCCAGGAGATGAGTTTCCTACGGTATTTTCTGGGTTGATTCCTATGTGTTACTCTCCTACTAAAGACGGTTTTGAGAGCTATCAAAATGTACCCCTGCTTGATAAAGGTTTTTGGGATCCTTATTTGAATTCTGATTATGACAGTGAGGATTAGGAATTTTCTTATTGTGTTTTAAAATAAGTGTTTTATTTTGTTTTCGGGGTGTAACCGGTACTGGTTACTGGTTCAGAATTTTATGCATCAGTTGATACTGTTTAGGCTTTGAACATGTTACAGGAAACGAGGTGTGCCTCTAGCCTGATAGTATAGGGTTTGATACTCTATATGTTTTATGTTTGGTTTCGAGTATCGGTTTGATGCTCTATATGTTTTATGTTTGGCTTCGATTATCGGTTTGATACTCTATATGTTTTATGTTTGGTTTTGAGTATCGTTTTGATACTCTATATGTTTTATGTTTGGTTTCGCGTATCGGCTTGATACTCTATATGTTTTATGTTTGGTTTCAGGGCTACTGTTTGGGAGTCCATTATGTTATGAGAACAAGGCTTCCGGTAGTCTAGAAAGTGTATTTCAGAAGTGCTATTCTTCTTGTTAGAAGGAGTAGACTTCGGTAGACAGAGTTTTCAATATACTTGGTTGAACTGTTACTCTCTTCAGCTCGCTTCAAGAATCTTTAGTTTGAGACCTACCAAACATCTCGGAGACTTCAGTAGTTGCGATACAGTAAGAAGTCTATTCGACCACCTCCGCTAAAGCCTCCAGACTTTGATTCGCTAGCTACCCCCTTGGTACAGAACAAAGCCCGTTAACCCTACGATTACCGCATCTCCCCAGAGGCGGTTACATCCCGCCCCTCCTTAGGTTCAGTCCTCGCAACATCGCTGCTTGCTTTCTTGGCTTCCCATTATTGCCTTCGATGGTAGGGGCAGTATCTGCATACGTAGTTCTGCCTGGAGATTTTGTGGTGCGAGGAGCTAGTTGCTGGAAGTTGTGATTGTGTTGCCCACTCGGCTAGGATCAGGGTGGTTGGTGGCGCCTGCATTGTCGCAGACCTCTTCCTTGGTAAGAAGTTGCTTTCTTGTTTTCCATCTAGGTGCAGAGCTCACTCATCATCTGTACATGCTCTCCAATGATAGATGGCATGGTTTCTTTTGTTGTTGTTAACCACCTTGGCCGCCTCGTCCTGGATGGTCTTCTCCTCTTCCTCCTTCTTGATTCTGGTTTCTTCTTCTGCCGCAGCTTACTTGGCTGCGTTGGGTAGAGGGCTCGTGTGGCTACCCACTAGCTAGAAGTCACCTTGGATGTTCTTGACACCTGGTTGACGGCTTCTGTGGGTAGCGTTGGTGGAAGAGGTTGAGAGCATCTTGAGTGGTGGCGCAGTTGGTAGCTGGGTACCACTCGTGATCGTCTTCAGGAGAGTAATGGGCCCACTTCGCACCTTATTGCAAATTACCGTGGTATAAGCGAGACGCGGTTGTTTCGTCGCGTTCATCTTCGGGTTATCCCCCTACTTCAATCGGCGGAGGGGGTCTGATTGTCTGCGAGGGAAGCTTGTCGTCTTGACAAAGTTCCAAACGCGAGATACGGAATGTGTTGTGTATCTTCAGGAACCGGGGAAGGCCGAGTCTATTTGCTCGCTTCCTGATTCTTTCAAATATATTGAATGGTCCTAGTTTAGTGTAATCCAACTGCGGGGATGGTCGCCTCATTTGTATATTTCTTTGGTAGTAACCATACATTGTCTCCCCATGGTCGGTGTGGCTCGTGCTTCGCGTATAAATTGTAGTTTTCTTTTTGTAGTAACTGCACTGTCATCATTTCTGCCCAGAGGGTAGTGTAATTGACTCATATCTTGTTTTTCCATGATCAGTCTTTAGGGCGTATGGCCGTTGGCCTGATATTCCAGGTCCAGACCGCAGTTTGCGTAGAAGGCTATTGTTTTAAGTGTTGCTTGCTTTCTGCGGTTATATGCAACATCTGTTAGCACTAGTAATTTGTCCCCTCTGTCCTACTGATAGTTGATATAGGCTCGTAGATATTCTTCCAATATGTTGTTGGTTCATTGGGTCTGCCCCTCGGTCTGTGGGTCGAAGGCCATAGAAAGCTTCCTGTTGACCACGAGTTCTTCCGTTATCTCTTTCCATATTGCTGACGTAAATATAGATCCACACTCGGTGATGACGTCTTTAAGTAGTCCATGAAGTTGCAGGATTTCCCTGATGAATGTTATTGAGAACTGCGGTGCCGTCATATCCATTCCTGTTGGTACGAAATGACCGATTTTGGTCAGGCGATCCACCATGACCATGATTGAGTCTTATGGGTTGGCCTTAGATAAATCGGGCATGAAATCCATAGATATGGATGACCATGGTTTCTGCCATGCTTTATTGGGTTTTAACAGCACATATGGTGCATGTCGCACCACCTTCGTCCTTTGGCAAATGTTGCAGTTTTTAACATACTGTTTGACTGCTTCCATCAGTCCTAGCCAGTAGTTTTGCCGCATGATCAGCTTTGTTGTTTTAGCCGTGCCTCCGTGTCCTGCCGGTTTGTCGTCGCGGTGTTTCTTGATAAGGTTCGTCTTTATCTTTTAGTCTTCCAGTATCCTTATATTTCCATCGTACCACAGGTAGTGGTCTTTCCATTTGCCCAGGCCTCAGGTCACCCTGTTTCTTTCCTTATCTGCTTTTTCCAGTCTTTCCCTTATTCCTTGAAATTCCCTGTTCTTTTTCAATTGCTTTTCGTCCTTCTCCACCATCTACGTCCTAGATTTCACTTGATTCTCTATCTTCCAAGGATTCTTTTAGAAGCAGAACTCGATTTGTCAGGTTGATTCTTTCGTCGTCTTTGTCTCGTGGTTTGTCGATTGCTATCCTGGTTAATGTGCCGCGTTTCCCTTCTTCCTTTCTTGGTCGGTATTGGATTCCGAAGTTGTATTTGCTTAGGCTCTCTATCCACTAGATTTGCCTATCATTGAGTTCCTTCGTTGTCATAAAAGGAAGGAGGTTCTTGTGGTCCTGAGAACTCTGACCTGATAGTCATTGTTCTCCATGTATTGTCTGCATTCCTGGAGTGCTTGAACTATAGCTAATAGTTCTTAGTTGGCTACATCGTAGTTGCATTCGGCCGGTGACATCGTCTCCCAGTGATAGCACACTGGGTGCCATTTCCCCTCTTCGCATTTCCGCAATAGCATCATAGAGTAGACATATCTTCCTGCGTCTGGCGATTGTCGTTTGTTTTCGTGGATCGTAGTGGACCAATATTGTAGCTAGTGTGAGTTTGGTTCATATCGTGTCCTATGCTTCATACTCTTCTTCTCCCCAACCCTATTTGACGTTTTTCTTTGTTAGGTTATACAAGGGTTCCGCCATTCTGCTGAACCCTGCAATAATCCTGCAGTAAAAGTTGCAGAATGCCATGAAGCCTAAGATGTCTCTTTTCTTGTTCGGATTTACCCTCTCCCATATAGCTGCTGTCTTGACTGGGTCCACTTGGACTCCATTTCCCTTGACGATGAATCCCTAGTACTCGGTTTCCTATTTGTGGAACTCGTACTTAGATTGTTTGATCTTCATCCCCCATTTCTGGATTTCGTTCACTATACTGCTGACGTCCTTTCTGTGTTGTTCCAGACTTTCTGAATGTATGAGTTCATCGGTCAGGTAGCTCCTGCAGCATATATCCAAGAACATGTTAAGTACCTGGTTGATCCATCGTTGGAATCATCCTGGAGCATTGGTCAGGCCAAACGGCATAACCAAATACGCGAACATCTGGTATCATGTTGCCGTGGTCGTTTTCGATTCGTCTCCTTCCTTTATTGGTATGTTGTGACAGGCATCTTTGATGGCACATTTGGTGAAATACTTTACCGCCCTTAATGGATCCAGGGCCTCTCCGATCAATGGTAGCGGGTATCAGGCTTGCTACGTACCAGGTTGAGTGCTGGGTAGTCGCCGCATGATCTCCTTATTCTTTCCTTCTTTTCGACGAATTATATTGATGATCCCGCCAACGCGAACGAATGTCGTATCCATCCTATTTTCATATTCTGCTGAATCTATCTTTTTGGTTCCTCCAATTCTTTTTCTCTGAAGGATCAAGTCCTTGGTACGGAATGTTTTTCTTTGCTTTGGTCTTCCTGTCTTTGTGGATATGGATTTTGTGATCCACTCCTGCTCTTCTTAGTAGTGGTCGGTCTGCTTCCTTTTCTTGGAACAGATTTGTGAACTGGTGGTATTCTTGTGGTATTATATGGTACAACTCCTTCTCTTTGCGTTGTTGTTTCTGTTGTATTGCAAGTTCGATGGGGATCTTGATCCGCCCCAATACCAGCTTTTCCTCTCCTGGATTCCATTTGAGGAACCCTGTGAGGTCTCCTCTCTTGTAATATCCTCCGAAAGCGGCGGCCCATGTTTCTCGAAAATCTAAGCCACTCCCTCTTTCTCGGTTGTCGAGCTATCCCTGTGACCGAAACCTTTTGTTCCTCTTCTGCTGTTATCAAGTTCTTGTACCCGGAGCATCTCTTGTTAGTTGATCTTTTTGATGATCAACTGCGCTACCCGATCTCCTGGTCGGATTTATTGATCAATCTCCACTAGGTCAGCTAGGACAATTTTCATTGCGCCGCGTAGTCGGTATCAATGACCCCTGCATTGGTAAGGAGTCGTTTGTTGACTGCTAGTCCACTTCATGGTGCTATCTGTCCATAGGTAGGGGGAGGAAATCCTATAGCTATTCCTGCCAATATCCTTTCTTAACTCCTTGCTTGGATCGTCGTGTCTTGGTCAACATATCGGTCGTGACTTGACACTTATCGTGTGCCGTTTGTTGGTCCCCACCCCCGCTGGCGCAACCTTGTGAATCTGATTCTCTGATCCGGTTCTTCTCTTACCTGATCGTATTATGTGTGCAGTTTCACTTCTTATGCCTCTCCTTTTGGTGTCGTGTACCCCACTGGCGAACTTTTGAGACATCCTCTCATGCATCGTTTCCCAGAGACTCTGATCTTGTTATTATCCCCGTCAACTGTGGATGATGTTGTCATTGTTAGGCATCCTACCTGTCCTCCGATGTCCGTATGTATTCTGCGACAGGCAACAGCTCTTTGTTAATCACCTGATAAAAGTGCGATACTTCTCTTCCTTAATGTGCCATTACTTTGTTCTCTCCTCTTACCAAGAGTTTGATTATCATTCTTAGACCATTGTCTACGTTCCTCTTTTGAACCCTAATAATCAAATCGGATCTTGGTAGAACGTCGCGAAGTGATAGAATAGAATCTGTTCTTGATAGTAAAGGTAAGAAAGTATAATAGGTGGTTGCGTGAAGAACTAACTACCAGACTCTACAAGCCTCCTTTTATAGTCCTTCACTCTACCCGCTTACAAATCAAAACAAGTATGAGTCATAACTGTCACTCGTGAAGAACATCACATGACCGAATCATTGGTCATGTGCGTAAACCACCTGACCTCATAATAGGTCATGTGCGTGAAAGTCAATCAAACTGCGTGGCCCCCTTGGCCTTGTGTGCTGTCCCCATGACCTATTAATAGGTCATGTACGTGAAAGTAACTCAAACTGCGCAGCCCCCTTGGCATCGTGCGCTGCCCCCATGTCCTCTTAATAGATCACCTGCGTGAAAGTACATATAATCCATAAAACCTCCTGACGAATATCTTCATCATGGTGAAACATCTCCTTCCACTCGCGGCCACAAACATATCCTTCCACAATCTGCCACGGAACCATAACAATAGCTCCCTCTGCCCCGGCCTAGGTCACTTTAGGCTATCGGGAAGTCTTTATCCTCTTCGGTTCCTGCCGTCTGCCAGATATTACGTCGTATCCGACGCATACAACTTTTGCTTTCTTTCTGAAGGTTTTCCAACCTTAGGATCCTCACCCCCCTCCTCTTCAATTGGGATTCTGTCTTCCCAACTTTGTATTCCACCAAACTTGCCGTAACCTGTTGCGCCATCACCGCTCTTGCCAGCTGCGTGTTCCTTTTCTCCCATTCCCTTGCCTTGTGCTCCCACATCGCAGGCTAGCCTTTCTGCAGTCCCATCTCTACTTCTGCGGTCTTCTTTCGTCCGCAGATCGTGATCAGCTCCCTTGGCAGGCTTTGTGCCGTATCTTCCTGTCTTGCTGACGAGATCACAGAGGATCCTGGGTCCTGTTCCCAGGTGACTTTCTCGGATATTTTGGCCCCCCTCCCTGTAGATTTTGTCCGTGAAATCTTGTTGTTGTCGCCTAGCGGAGGCGACACCCGTCGTGTCCTGTCTCGTTTTCGGGGAAATTAATTTGTTCCCATGTTTTCTGTCCAGTCGGTGGGGCAACCGTTGTCGTAGCATTGTGTCCATGACAGATACTTGTGTGCTCTTGCCTCTTCCGTCTCCTTCATTTTCCTGATTGGTAGGTCCACGAGTTGGACCCAATCTTTGTCGTTAACTTCTTGCTTGATCCAAACCCCGTCTTCCATCGGGCAGAAGTCGCGGCTTGCTTGTGTTGTACCGCTGGAATTGTGAGACGGCATCTTCAGCATTGGTGAAGTTAGTGGCCAGGTACCACTCCTGATCGTGTTATTTCAAGTAGCATGTCCGCTTGGCTTTGTACTGAAGTTTGTTGTAGTGTAGTCTTGAGTTGATGATTTTCTCAAGTTCGTATTCGTCTTTGCCCTCGATCTCGACGGGTGGCTGAGGAAGTTTCTTTTGTGATGCAAAGGCGTTGTCTGAGTAAGGTTCAAGGAGACTGATGTCAAATGTGGGATGAGTGTTGTTCATCGTGCGTAGGAGGTCGAGTTTATATGCTCTTAGTCCGATGCATTCCATGATTCTGAATTGTCCTAATTTTTTGTAGTCTAGTTTCCTTGACGGTCGAGTAGTCTATATATTCCTTGGTATCAACCACACCTCTCATTAACTTGGAGGTTGGGATCAGGTTTTCGCTGTCGATTGGCGTATTCCCTCTGTTTTTCTTGTATAAGGCATATTTCTTCTCGTAATATCTCATGCAGTTGTTACATGTTTTTTGTTGCGATTGATTGCGCGGGTCTGTTGTATTTTGCCCGTTCATATATTGGATTGTATCCGTAGTTCACAAAGAAGGGTGTCGTTTTGATCGTTTCTTGTTTTCCGTTATTGTATACAAACACCGCAGTTGCAAGCATATCGGCCCAGTTATCCTGCAGATAATTGGTGTATACCAGTAGGTATTGTTCGAATATGGCATTCATTCTTTCTGTGGGTCCATCTGTTCATGGGTGGAATACCGTGCTGAGTTTCCTTTTGATGAGCCATTGTCTTGTGATCTCTTTCCAGATATTTCCTGTGAATAGTGATCCTCTGTCTGATATGATATCTTTCGGTAGTCCGTGGATTCTGAACACTTGATCCTTAAAGAGGTGAAAGAATTGTTGTGTGTCCATGTCTGTTCTGCGGGGTATGCAGGGGGCCATCTTAGTTAGCCGATCAATAACGACCCATATTGCATCATAACCTTTCCATTCCGAAAGTCCAGTTATAAAATCCATAGCAATAGATTGCCCCGGTCTTCCACGTGGTTCAATAGGTTTTAGCAATCCGTATGGTGCGTGACGTGCTGCCTTCGTCCTCCGGCATATCTCGCACTTCTTGACATGTCCCTTGAAGTCCTCTCTTATCGTCGGCTAGTAGTATAATCTCCTGATCAGTTCTGTAGTTTTGGCTATTACTCCCTGTCCCGCTTGTAGTCTGTCGTGGTTTTCCCTTATCATTTCCGTTCGCAGGGGTTAGTCGCCCGGAATCTTTATCTTGTTGTCGTACCAAAGGTATCCCTCTTTTTCTTAGTATAGCCCGAGTGCTATCCTCCTCATTTCTTTTTGCTATTCGTTTAAAGCTTTCCTGATTGCTTGTATTTCGGTATCCTTTTCCATCGCGCTTCATATCCATTCTGTGTGGTTATCGCGGGATAATGTTGCTGTTTCCATCTTGTTGATGGACTTGCTTTTCCCGCTTTCTTCCTCTTCTTTGAAGTATCTCTCCTTTGGCGAGAGAATCCTCTTCTTCGGTTGGATCCTCTCATCTTATTTGGTCGGTAGGTCTTCTTGTCTTCTTGTCAGGGTGTCGGGCAGTGCTCTTTGCTTCCCAGGTCGGTACTCAATCTTGATGTGATATTGCGATAGGGTTTCACTCCATCCCGTGTGTCGTTGATTGAGTTCTTTGGTGGTGGTAAAGGCGAGGAGGTTCTTGTGGTCAGGGACCATCCGAATATTGTGTTCGTTTCCTAGAGCATATTTTCACCCTGCCATAAGTCCATGAACTATAGCTAATAGTTCTTTATCGTGGATGTCATAGTTGCACACGGCTTTGGACATTGTCTGGGATCAGAATTCCACCGGGCGCCATAGTTTGTCGTGGCCTAATTCTGATAAAATCCCTGAGCACACATAATTCGACACATCCGTTTCGATCATGATCGGTAATTTCGGATCGAAAGTGTTGCAGTACCCATGCCGTGGTGAGTTTGTTCCTTAATTTATCGAATGCTGCTTGCTGTTTGTCCATCCAGTTCTAGTTTGTAATCCTTTTTCGTTGCTTCGTATAGCGGCTCTTCCACTCTGTGGAACCCATCCCTGAATCCGTGACAAAAGTTGCAAAAGCCCCCGTAGCTTGGTACCCCTTTATGCTCTTTCGTGGTTTCCAGTTGTCTATTGCTGCTGTCTTGACTAGGTCGGTTCGTATTCTATCAGGGTTGATTACAAACCCCCAATATTCGGTTGCCTGTTGATGGAATTCCCATTTCGTTGGTTTTAGTTTGATCTTTGCTTCCCTTAAGGCCTGCATAACGTTTCGGATGCCCTTCCGGTATTCTTCCGTTGTTCTTGAATAGGTGAGAATATCCTCTAAGTAGAGGATACAGCATATATCCAAGAACCTGCTGAGTTCGGTGTTGATCCAGCTTGGAAATGTTGGCGGTGCATTGGGCAGTCCCAACCGTATTACCAGGTATTTGTATAACCCGTATTGTGATCGAAATGCTGTTTTCCATTTGTCTCCTTTGAATATTCTGATATTGTGGCAGGCATCCTTGCTGTCAAGTTTAGTGTCGTATTGGGCCTTGCCCAATCTATCTAACGGTTCGTCGATCAGCGGTACTAGATATGGTGCATCTTTGGTGACTGCGTTTAGTCCTCGAAAATCCATGCATAGTCTGAGCTTTCCGTCCTTCTTCTTGACAAATAATATTGGTGCTCCTGCTGCTGATGAGGATGGCCGTATCCATCCTCTCTCCAGGTTCTGCTGGAGGTATTGTCTTAGAGCCTTCAACTCTTCTTCTCACAAGGAGTAAAGTTTCTTGAACGGTGCTCTGCCTACTAGGTCGATCCTGTGGTCTTCTTCTCTGTGTTCTGGCAAGTCCGTTCTTTCTCCTTCTTTGCACATGTCTAAGAAGTCGTGATATTCGCTTAGTACCAGCTGTCTTAGAGTTGCTTTCTTTTTTGTTGCTTCATGTCATACCGCTAACCTGGTACTGATGGTCGAGGTCTCCGCAATTGTCCTTTCCTTTAGTTCTGTACCCCATTTGAGAACACCGGTTTGTTCTCCTTTGGAATATAGTTTTCCGAAGGTTCTAGCTGATACAATGGTGATATCGATGTATTGTTCTACAGTTTTTTCGCGCGTGTTTTTTCCCGTGCTTCCAAATCCACGATCTTGTCTTCCCGCTTTGTAGAGGCTGTCTACTTCTGGCCGTCCTCTATTGTCAATCTTTTTGACAATCAATTGCGCGATCGGATCGCCTTTCTTAACTTCGTAGTCTTCTTCGTCCAGGTTGATCAACAGAACCTTGATCTCTCCGCTATAGTCTGCGTCTATCACAACCGCTCCTCTGCTTAGGCCATGCCTGGCCGCTGATCCACTGCGTGGGGCAATTCATCCGTAGGTGCCATCTGGTAGCCCACTTGATAATCCTGTCTTTATCATCGCATGTCCTTTGGCAGGGATAATTTCCTCTGGGATGCTGTACGGGTTGTGTCCAGCCGCTCCGTTCGATCTTTTGGTCCGTATCATTGCTACCCAATCCAGGCGCTGGATCCGAATATCTTCTTCGTCCCTTCTTGTCACGCGGATTTGACTGTACTTGTTTTCCCATCAGGCCAGTCGGGTCGGAACTGCCTCAATTCTTGGTGATTCTTTAGGTATAACTGGGTACAACTCTCACTTCTGAATTCCATCTGACTTTTTTTCTAGTCGATGCTCGAGTTGTGTTTCCTTAGTCATGGTATTCACAGGATCGCAGTATGTTTGACCATATTTGTTACCTGTAATACTATCGTTTCCTGATGAGATCCTGTTTCCATGGCTATTTCGGCCATGGGGGTAATGGGCACTGCTTTGCTCTTTTCGCTGTTAACCACAAAGATGTTTCTTCGTTTGTTCATTTTTATGAGGAGTATCCGGTAGGTATTGCAGAATTCGCTCTCAATAAAGTCCTCCGTTGCTCCTGAATCGACCCTTGCGTTGGTTTTGGTAATCCTGGTTTTTGTGATTGTTTTGCTGTTCATCATCTGTTGATCTAATTCATCCTCGTTGTTATTCATATTGTTGACTTGTGCCTTGAAGTCTGTTACCGTCGATATTTGTATAATTTCCTCGTTATCATTGTGCTGGTCGTCCCTCAGACCACTCGTTACTGGAGACTGCTGTCGTTTAAAGCCTGTTCTCGCTCTTGCGACTCTTCGCTTCGTATCTCACGAATCTTGGCGTTCTTGTCGGGGCATTTGACTGCCGGATGCCCTGCTTTTCCATAGCGAATGCAGAAGTTGCTGTGCCTGCGTTTCCGTAACTCCTGCCGCGTTATCTTTGCAAGGGTTGGCCCTATTGGTCTCCAGACATGTCGAAACCACCGTCCTGGTCTCTGAAATCGCTGGGTTGATCCTCTTATCACGCCAAGGTCCATCGCCTCTCCACCTTGATTGGGCATTCCGGTCTTTGGTGGCCCATTCTGCTGTCGTGTTGGTCTTTCCCAGTTGCTCCTGCCGAGGTTCTTCCTGTTCTTGAGCTCTCCAAACCACCCCGCCAGTTCTTCGGTCGTATTTAATACCCTATCCAAGTTGGTCCATGCTTCGCGCAGGACTTTGTGCACCCCTCTCAATAGTAGTCGCCGTAAGGTTTGTGTATCATATTCGGCGCCTGGGGCTAACAGTAGTATGTTGTGGCAGAATTTGATAACCGTGTCCTTTCCTCGAACCATTTTCTTGACATGGTTCCAGGCTACCTGCCGTTTGTCCTTATCCTCGAACTGAGCTCTTAGATCTCCCTCGAACCCTTTCCATTCATGCCACTCCTTGCAGGTGGTCCCTACGAGGATGGGAGTGATTTACCTCTCCGCTGTTCCCCGGAGTCGAATTTTTGAGAATCTGATTTTCTTGTCGCCCTGTTCACTTGTCCATTCTTTGGCTTCGTAGTACAGTTTAAGCTGTACCAGGAATCCTCTGAACCTGGTTGGTTCTCTGTCGCAGACGTTGAGGTTCCTTAATTTGAGTCCTTCCCATGTGCACGCAGGTCTGAGTCCGGCTACCATGTATTCCAATTGTTCTCCCGTCATGCTCAGCACGTTCAATGCTGCTGGTGGGGCCGGGGTCGTCCCGGTCACTTCTCTTGATTGTTCTGCTTCCGTGTTGCTATTGGGTGTCGCTGTTGAGACGCAACCAATGTTGAGTATCCTACCTACCCTCCAAGGTCAGTATTTGTATCCTGCGACAGGTAACAGCTCTTTGTTAATCTCCGGGTAATAGTGCGATACTTCTCATCCTTAATGTGGCCTTGCTTTGTTCTCTGTTCTTACTAAGAGTTTGATTATGATTCTTAGACAGTTCTCTATATTGATCTTTCGAACGCTAATAATCATATTGGATCTTGGTCGAACTTCTCGCAGTGATAGAATAGAATCTATTCTTGATAGTATAGGTAAGAAAGTATAATGGGTGGTTGCGTCAAGAACTAACTACCCGGTACTACTGGCCTCCTTTTATAGTCCTTCACCGTTAGTTGGACGCCAAACTCAAGTATATAACCGAGAGACGTAGGCTAAGATCTTTGTTCGCAGAATCAGTTCAGGGAGGCTCAGCACGATATAGGAACGGTGAAGTAAAGATTTCTAAGGTAAACAATTTAATATTGATAAGATCCCTTTTCCGTTGCTTGATGATATCTGTAAAGCTCAAGAGGCACTTCGATATTTATATCCCACGTCGGAGTGTTCGTGGACTGCTTCTCACTATTGTGCCTCCGAAGTACCACCCTAGTTTTAATACGCAAACGTCCAGAATCTTAGGAGTGCGAACACCGTTTGACCCGCAAACTTATCGCACCCTTTTGCGGACTCGGAATAGTATTCCTCCATTGAGATGACTGTGCTATTTGTTATAACAAATACCCACCTGCAACTTAGAGGTCTGCATAGACTTTTATATGACTTTAGTCTTGTTGACTATCGTTCCAGTCGTCTCTTCGGTCATGAATTGGTCAGGTTCATGCTGGGCAACCTAGTACCAATCGCAAGTGCGAGTCCAACCTGCCAATACCTTAAGGGGCCCCGACTTATCTAGGTCTTCCCTTCTGAGAGTGCTTCCCCTTGGTCCACCGGCCTCCGTAGAGGGGTCCTATTACTAGGACCAACCAACCCCCAGCTGATCTCAGAAGCATATGGGTGGATTCAGTATACCCCTAATAGCTTCCACTACGGGGATATCCTCTTAGAGTATTTCGCGGAAAACGTCCCAATACCTGCAGCCCATAGTTTAGGAAGCCTAACCTTGAAGCCTACTATCTCAATGCGCCTCACACGGCTTTCCGCCGTTCCACTTCCCCGATATCGCCAAACGTCCCCCCTATATATCCTGCGAACAGCGTGCGGTCGGATGGACGGCGGCGACGTATATGTTGTTATGATGTGGGCCTCATTGATATTACATTTTAGTTATAGGACGCACCTCTCCAAATCTCGCTAATGACGTGCGGGCCCCATATGGGAGCCAGAGGAGGGTGTTCGGTGCTGTAAATTGAGGGTCTGTGCGCGGTTACCCTACCGTGGGTCTGTGCACATGTCTCGGATTTCCATATGCCTAACATTCACTCAACCTGCATACAAATCCAAACAATTATTAGTCATAACCATGACTCATGAAAAACATCATATGACCGCATCATTGGTCATGTGGGTTAGCCACCCGACCTCTTAATAGGTCATGTGCATGAAAGTAAATCAAATTGTGCAGCCCTCTTGGCCCTTCGTGCTGCCCCCATGATGTCTTAATAGGTCATGTACGTGAAAGTAACTCAAACTGTGCAGCCCGCTTGGCCTCATGCGCTGCCCCCATGACCTCTTAATAGGTCATGTGCGTGACAGTACATATAATTACTGAAACCTCATGACAAATAGCTTTGTCATGGTGAAACATCTCCTTGCACTATCTGCCACGCAACCGTGATAGTTATAACCATAGCATTCCTAGGACAAGCTCATGATTCTTCATGTTCACTACCTGGAAGGTTGCCTCTTCCGTACAGCTACCTATAACTATAGGTACTTACACTGTATGGGTTATCGGTCCCAGAGTGCTGGGTGTTCTATCCGCTAGGTAAACCTGTCTCTACTTTGGTGTTGGTGTCACGGGGTAGTTGTATTTGTTACAGATTTCCTTATCGATAAAATCTTCAGTTGCCACAGAGTTGTGCATTGCGTGTATCGTAGCGCCTTTCTTTCTTTTGTCGTATAATATCGGTTTGATTATAATATGATCCCCTTCTTCTTCCAGTAGTGCCATGTAGCAGTTTGCTGCGGTGATTTTCCCCACACCACTTGTGTCCGTCCTCTCTTTCCCCATGGTTTTCCTACTCTGCTGGTCCGCCATACCATCTCTTGCTGGGGACCACCCTCTTTTTCTGGTTGATCCTCCTCTGCAGTCATTTCTCGCCCTTTCCTCGTTTTCTGTTGTCTGATCCAATTGTCACCTTGTGCAGATGTCAACGGTTTCTACCCATTCTGCGCTCGATTAGAAACCTCTCAGATTTGGTGCCCCGTTTCGACGCATCAGAAGCCTAGGTTCAGCTCCATCCGTTTCTTGTATTCCGAGTTGGATAGGTTGAGGCATCGTTGTGGTTGCCCCTTATTCATTTCCACTTCGTGATAAACCCTGGGTTTGAAACTTCCTTCGTGGCCCAACGATATGTGTCTGAATGTTTCATCCATGTTCCTGGGTGTGGAAGCCGCTTTGGTCCTCCCACATTTTTCCTTTTTTGGCTTCTTTAGGATTGCTAGTCGGGTTTCCTTCTTGATGGCCCATGCAGCCAATTTTGGCACTGTAGTGGTCTCAGAGTCGCCGTGTTCGAATTCCGTCTGCAGTCTTTCTGACCTGCTACCGTATTGGTATTGTGATGCTGTTGCGCTGTCTAGCAGTACCTCCGTTTGGTGGAGTCTAAACTCATTCCAGTATTCCATCATGGAGCTGGCCCCTCATTCCATGTTCATTATGTGGATCCATGCCACACACCTTGGATCCACTTCTCCAAATTCCTGTTTGATCGCTTCCTTGAACTCATCCGAGGTCCTCCATCCAGTTGATTTATCGCCTTCCATTTATGGCATGAGCCATTTGCTTGCATCTCGCTGTAGGAGACTCGCGAAGTAAACTATCTTTTCCCCATCATGTCCTTCTCACCAACCAGTAGTGCGAAAGTAAATTGTTACTTGGCATATTAAGTTCGGGGGCTGGTGCTTATTCCGCGCGTATTTTTCTGGTTGCTTAACTTGAGTCGATATTGTCCCAACGGTTATAACGTTTTTTCAATTCTTGGCGGCTCAGTTCTGGTGTGGCTTACAGCATCAGTTCTGGCTCTGCGGCATCCGCTTTTCTTCCAACTGGTCGCTGTCCCTCCTTTCTTTTGTCTTCTTCTTCGGAGGTAGACTCCATGTATGTCGCTTGACTTTCAGATGACATCAGGGGCAGAGTCCGTCCCAGTTGGGAAACTGCTGGTTGTAACATGCCTGCTACATCGGGTACCTCTGAGGACTTGTCCGCGAATCTATAATCTGTTGTTGTATCGTCCAAGCGTTGCTATCACAGACGCTTCGCCATGTTACGATCTCTAACCGGTATCAGTCCTTAGCAATGGGTAGACAATACTTCCCTTGTTTTCTCACGACGATAGTTCTTAGACCTGGGACTACAAAAAGTTGGGGGAGACTCTTGTGCCTCTGATCTTTATCGCCTATCGTACTCTATTTTCCCCTCCACCCTAATTGTAGAGTCCTTCTCTTGTAGACAGAGATTCATAAAGCCCATAAAGGTTTTATATTCATACAAGCCTAAAGTAAGAAGTAAGGAAATAACTAGGAACAAAGCGTGGAGAGCCTATCCATTTGGTTTTTCTTTTTTTCTTTTTTTTTTTATCTTCCTGTATTCGTTGTTATTTAGGGTACAACAACTTGCATGCAGGGCTAGCTATGGCATAAACAATCGCCATTCCTCCTCCCGCCCTGCCCGACGGTATCTCCAAGACCCTCTGGTGTGGGCCTAACCACACATCTCGCCTCAAAGAAAAACCCATCCCCACCTCGCAAGCGAACTCAGAGAATAGAAGAAGCCTAACTAAGAAGAAAGCAAGAAAACATAAGAAGGTAACCGCCCGTGACATCTCAGAAAAAAACAAAAGAAAACTCGCACCAGGGTGAGCCCCACAACAACCAAGCCAGAGATACGCGCTGGCAGCAGAAAACCGTAGAAGTTATCCCGGAACGGTACGTAACCTAGAAAGGGAGCCGCCTGTGGGTTGCGGCAGGAGAGGGTGGAGCAGTAGGGTGCTAGCCGAGGGAGGGTGCAGCAGTAGGGTGCAAGCCAATCCAACCGCCAGAACGGGCCAGAAACCGAATGCGACCGTGTCGACTATCAGTAATCGTGTTCGTGTCTTGCTAGGCGGTCTCCAACAAGAGTAGTCCCCCACGGTGCTCGTGCACACATGGAGACAGGCGTCCACCACTGCCAACGCCAAATGGAAATGAAGAAGAGAGGTCCCCAGGGAAGGAGAGGAGCGAGGTCGACCAACAGGCCTAAAGAGTAGTCCTCGCGTAGCGCAGAAACCGTGTTCCCAGCCATCTGAAGCATGGGAAGGGAGCTGTCGCCGACCGTGAGGAGGGGCCTCGCTAAGCGAGGAATGGGGCCAGAACGGGCAGCCGAAAGGCAGTACCAGAACCCAGGGGAGGGAAAGCCACGCGGCGTAGAAGAACAAGCGATGGCAGTGGGGAAAGTGGGAGGTGGCCGTCACTCCTAGGCCGAAGCCATCGTGGGAGGAGAGGGGGAGTGGATGGTTCGTGAGTAGCTAGCGTTGAGGGTTGATTTCAAGCGCCGGGTGTGTAGAGGAGACGGAGGATGGCCTATCCATTCGGTTCTAATTACCTCCTTTTATAGTTGCCCTTCATGCCGTTATATCTCATACTACAAGTCTCGCACCACATATGACTCACAACTGTGAGTCCTATCAAAACATCATCAACTAGTCATGTGACCAAAGTGGTCACATGCGGAAAACCCATGACCTCTAAATGAGGTCATGTGCGAAACATGACATATCATCATAACCGTATCATAAGACCAAAGTGGTCATATGTGCGAAACCCATGACCTCTAATGAGGTCATGTGCGAAATATAACATATCATCATAACCCTATCATAAGACCAAAGTGGTCATATGTACGAAACCCATGACCTCTAACGAGGTCATGTGCAACGCATAACATACCTATGACTCATAACTATCACTCACGTGAAAACCTCTTCCTCGCTAAGCCACATTCATGACAGGAGATCCTGTGCGCAACATAACATACCTATGACTCGTAACTATGAGTCATGTAAAAACGCCTTCCTTTCTAAGCCACATTGGTGACGGCCCTGAACATTACTACAATCAACTCTTTTTTGGAGAGCCCCTTATATTCCTGAACAAGGTTCCAGTAGTGAAACCACCCTCTCTACCTTAGGAGATATGTGAGTTCTGCTAAGTTGATGAAATATCTGAAGATGAAGAAGAGGCAACGGTATTGGAAAGAGTGGAGATGAAAGAGATATCATCCAAGCAGTTGATGAGATGAAAAACATCTGGCAGGAACTGATGATCAAACGATATAGAAACCACACTATCTACCAGCTGACAAAGGATTCCAACCATACTTCATAAAACGGAATAATGCAACCTTACAAAATATATGATGGTCTGCTATGCGCTACCACAAGAGGTGGAGAAGATTGCCTATACATTGCGACAATGCGCGGCGTAAATGGCGAAATACTAATAGAACTGATCATTTAAGAAATCCATAATAAAGGACATCATAGTGTTGATCGAAACCTTGGGTATACAATAGAATACATCTATTGGCCAGAAATGTGAAAAGATTTTAAAGACTATGTTCAACTATGTAACATATGTCAACTAAACTGATAACAAACTACATTGCCTATGGGCAATACCCTTTCGTCCCCCTTTCCCTTCGAGATGTTTTCTCGCTATGGTATTGATTTCAAGCAGCCTTTCTCTAAGTTCTGAGGACAATATACAGTACTAGTGGTAGTGGAGACAGCGGTTAGTTTCAGCTGGCTAATACCGACATCAGTAGACACTCATTCGATTTTGACAATGGATTTACTCTGGCACCACATCTTTGCGCCTCATGGAATACCTATATCAATTGCTAGTGATACTGACTCTCGGTTTACTACCTATTTTTGGAAACAGACCTCGAAGCCAATATGAGTTGAAGACATTATGGCTGTGCCTGGCCATGACCTGACACATGGACAGGCGGAAATGAAGATCAGAGAATTTACAACAGCATTAACAAACGTGGTCAATGTCCGCCAAACGAACTGGATGACCTTTGTTCCTGAAGTGACTGCTTACTCCAATGCAGGTCGCTCTGACACTATCAGTTGGTCCGTATACAAAGCTGTATATAGACGAGAATAGTAGCTACTCGATACCTGTAGAGTTAACTCTTCCAAGGTACCGGTGTCTAATGATTATTAGAATCGCCAGCAAGAGATGAGAAATAGGCCGTACCAAGCATTACAGTTGGCTAGAGTAAGATCGAATAGTGTAGCAGCTAGGAGTAGTAACCCAGACAAACCTATGGGGATTGGGAAAATTTAATGGTTTTTGCAGGGCAATTAACGCCGGAATCGGGGTGATCTCGGGAACTGCAGCCACCCTAGCGAGGCCCATTTACAGCACTACAGTTCGGTGAACATACACAGAACTATACCATGACTATGGATGTGAGGATCTACAGAGGAGAGAAAGGAGTTTCCCCTTGGTCTCCAGTCAAACCTTACCACCGTAGAAAACGATATCCGGTTCCCTGGTCGTGCATTTTCAAAACTGGCAGCCAGCCTGCTCCATGAAGACCAGGAATAGGAAGTATGATTAGTCCTCCATTATAGGGAAAATATGCAAAGGGACAATTTTTGGTTCCTTGGAAAGAATATCTAGTGAGTGAGTATAGTTGAGAACCAGTGGAGGAATGATCATATGAGATGGATTTAGTGCAATCATGGTGGACTGTTAACAAGCAAGGAGATGAGTTTCCTACCCTAATTTAGGGGTTTATTCCTCTGTGTGATTATCCCAATAAGCATTGTTTTGAGAGCTATTCCAAACTACTCCTGATTGACAAATGATTTTGGGATCCTAATTTGAATTCTGACTATGATAGCGAGGATTCAGGACTTTCTTGTTATATTTTGAAAAAAGGTCTTGATTTTGTTTTTGGGGTCTAACCAGTACCGGTTACTGGTTTAGGATTTTCAGGTTTCAGTTGATACTGTTTCTGTTTGAATATGTTGCAGGAAACGAGGTGTACTCGCAGCCTAATAGTACAGGGTGTGATACACCATATGTTTTATATTTGGTTGCGAGTACTGCTTTGATACTCTATATGTTTTATGTCTGGTTTCGAGTATCAGTTTGATACTATGTATGTTTTATGTTTGGTTTTAAGTATCACTTTTATAGGCTATATGTTTTATGTTTGGTTCAAAGGTTGCCATTTTCGGAGCTTTTTATGTTTTGTATAACAAGACCCAGGGAAGCCTAATCAGTGGGGTTAAGAACTGCTATTCTTCGTGTTAGAAGAAGCAGACTTCGCGAAATACAGTTTTCAATATACTTGGTTGAACACTTAATTTCTTCCGGTTGCTGTAAGAACCTTTAGTTTGAAATCCCCCAAATGTCTCAGAAGAGTTAAGTATTCCCAATTCAGTGAGAAGTGCATTCTTCAACCATGGTTAAAGCCTCCGGACTTTGATTCGCTAAGTTACCATTGTCGTCAAAAAACCAAGCCCTTAACCCTATGTTTACCGCATCCCCCGTGCGCCGGTTACACCACTCCTGGGAAGCATGAATCCAATAGTTGTACATTTGGTAACTGTAGCGAAGGTTTCTCGGAAGTCAATACCGGCTCCCTCACTGTATCCTTTAGCTTCTGATCTGGCTTCGAATCGCGCGTCTTCTTTCTTTCGAAATACCCAATGATAGCCTATTACCTGTACTCCCTGTGGCAGCGGTTCTACTACCCATGTCTCATTTCTGGATGAAGCCTGAAGTTCCGATTGCCATTCTTCTTGCCACTTCTGTTGATCCTCAGAATCCAATACCTCCACCAGACTCTGTAGCTCCTTCTCACCAATATAGCAGCGAAAGGCATACCGTGCCTCTTCTCCACAAAGCTGGGTTTGCTTACGACTCGTTCCTGACTGTCAAAGGCCTAACCGTTCTGAAGGATTCTCAATCCTGCCTTGTGCCACACTGATGGTACCCCGATATTGCGGTCGGATGTTCGCATTAGCCTCTCGTCTTCCTACCACAATACGACTTCCAATGTCGCCGTCAACTGGTTCCATATTGCGCATTGGCATGATTCTTTCCATTGGAATAAAGTCTTTATCTGTACGCAATTACAGCGCTTCTTCAGCCATGGGTGGCACCGACTTCCACTCCGCTACCGCTTCTTCCAGATCAATACCTTTTTGTAATGGTCTGGACTCATCAATGATCATGTCGCGGGAGTGGACAATAGACTTCTTTTCTCGGTCCCACATCCTGTATACCTTGGACCGACTATTTTCCTCATATCCAATCAATATACACTTTGCTGGCTTGGCATCTGGCTTTTGTCTTCTTTCCTAGGGTACGTGTACCCGTGCCTAAGAACCAAAAACTCTCAGGTAACTGACATTGGGCTGCTGCCCCGTCCAGTGTTCCATGGGAGAGAGAACCCCATCACTTCTTCCGCGTAAATCATTGGGTACATGGGTAGCTGTAAGTACAGCTGGGTCCTAAAATGTTTTCCCAATCCTAGAATCCTCTAACACAAAGCGCGCATTTTCTATCAGAGTCTGATTCATACGCTCTGCAAGGCCAATCTGTCTAGGCCTATACAGTGGGCTAATGATATGCTGAATCGCAGCATCTTCCAAGTTATTCTTGAAGCAGATGTTAACATACTCTCCACCCCGATCCGTTCGCAGTACTTCGATTTCCTGCCTGCTTTCTTTCTTCGCTCGCTTTCCGTACTTCTTGCAAGCTACAAATGCTCCATCCTTGGTGTGCAAAAGGGTGACATTTGCACGGCCCCTGGTCTCATCCATAAATGTGATCATGTACCATTCTCCATTCAAACTGGTCGTTTACCTCGGACCGCATATGTCCGAATGGACAATGGTAAGAATTTCTAGTAGCTTCTCTCTTGTCCTTATTGTAGCCTCCTTATGCTGCCGTCCCAAGGCCCATGTTATACAAATCTGAGACTCTCTGCGGTCTACATTCTTTTCTTCTACTTTTATATCGTTTACAAATTCTAATATGAATTGGAAAGAATTATCATCGCGCATGCGATGACACATTCGTCGATGCTAGGCCTCACTCATCGCACTACGCCCCCGATTGCTAGCAACGGCTAGCTTGGCTACGACGACTGCACTGTTATCTAGGGTTTGGGCTTCCTCTGTTAGGAGATACAAGCTCTCACTTCAAGACCCTAACTGTGGTCTCTGGGGGCCTTTGGTAACAAAGCAAGCGTCTTTCACGAAGTCAACCCCACAACCTTCATCAACAATCCGCAAAACCGACTACCTGCACCCATCCAAGTTGGGTATGTGCCAGACCTTAGTCAAGGTGGTCACTCCATTCCCTGTCAGTATTACTACGTTTCCAATCCCACATACCTCCATGATTTCTCCCTCAGCGATAGTAATTGATCGCTCTCCTTTAAGCTATTCATAGCTTACATACTGGTCCTACTCTCCACAAAGATGTGGGCTGGCTCCGGAATCAATCACCCAGTCCATTCTAGTCGTCTTTATGAGCGTTGTTGCTAGGCTGGTACATCCACCTTCGGTATTTGAATTCTGTTCTGACTTGCGCTTATAGCAGTCTCTTTTCCAACGACCATCTTTTCCACAATAGAAGCATTTACCTTTCTGCTGTCCGAGTCCAGATTGAGCCGCCCCTCCCTGATTTCCCGGAACATGATAAACTCTACGACAAGTCAAATTACCGGGAATACTTCTCCCTGTAGTATGAAATCCTCCCCTTCTGCGACGGTTTTCTGGAAACCCTCCCCCAGAGTTTCTCAGATGCTGTTCGCTACATGGGCTTTTTGCTCAAAATGGAGTTTGCCAAATGGTCATATTGTCAGATCATTCTTGTTTTACCCCTCCTACATTCCGGCGTTCTGATTCTTGTAGGAGCCTTCTAGTCATAAAGTCAAAAGTGACTCCATCTGTGCATGACTGGACAGCCATTACCAATGGCTCCTAGGATTGTGGCACAGTTAGCGTCAAGATAGTTACAAACTCACTATTATCAATCCCCTTCCTATCATCTGACAAATTCTGCAGTTGGTTAAGCCATGATCTGAACTGGTTTAGATGTTCAGCCATGTCTGCACCTTCGGCCAACTTTAAGGCCAACAACTGCTGTAGTTGAACCATGCATCCATTGCTCCTGATTCCCTGATGGACTTCCTGCAATGCCATCCATGCTTCCTTTGTGGTTCTTCGGTTCACAATGTGCGGTATTTATGTATCTTTCGTATTAAGTGTGAGGATGGTGAACACCTGATCATCCATCTTACCACTTACCCCATCTCACTCTATGGCTGCTAACAAATCCTTTTCCTTCATAATTCAAACAATTCTGCAATGCCATGCATTATAGTTGCTCTGGCCCGTCGCCATCGATCCGTCCAACCTTTTTATGGACTGAGTGAGAGAAGTCATCAACATACCCCTCTTGGCCTGGTTGGCAATAGTACCACTAGTCACGGCTGACATAGTTGTCCCGATTTCCACACCACCTGGTTTGCCCTATCGAATGACTATTCTAGTGGTTCCCACTTGATCAGTTCCACTGCGCTCCCTGGGCTCATAACCTGATGAAATAACTGGGGTAGACTCTGATCCTGTATTGACGCTGGCACTTTTCTCAAACATCTGGGGCCATGGCTGCCCTTAAGTACAAACAACCGTGCTTACTATCTGTGTCTGTTCTTACGCTATCACATCATGTCTACCTTTTTACATAAATTGCACGTTGTCCTTTCTAAAACATTACCACCACGTCGTCTACCGCAATCACATCACCAATACATAGTGCTCTGTTCTCACTTTCTCCGTTGTCACTTGCCTGCGTACATTGCTTTTTTTCCCTTTCTGGTGATTGTACCACGTTGCCAGAATTCTCACTATTCCCAAACGACCAGACACGTCTCCCCCAACGAACACCTTGCCACAAACACTGTAGTCCGATCATCGGTATGCACCGGTGATTAACAATACGCTGGGGGGCACACCACGAAAATCCACTTTGTATATATTAACTGAGATATCCAATATATCCTCATTAGTATTGTTCCTCGCCACAGCCCACACAATATGCTGGCTTTGTGAGGGGCAAGCGGGGCGGCGCTCCCCGTGACACTTGGCTCTTGTTCAGTGAGAATTGAGGAGGCCCGCCTGGCGATATTTGCCCACCACTGCAGCCATTGTCACAGGGCTGAACCTCCGCACAGTGCCTCATTCAAAGTGTCTGCAGAAACCTTCGCGCCCCGGCAGTCACCCTCCGGGCCACGAGACCCGGATACTACACACTAATGGTGAGCTGTCTACAGAAATTACCATTTTCTCACACCCAAGGGATACGGTTAAATTCAAACCAGAAAAATCACCGTACGCTTCAGGAATATTTTGACCCCTCTGGTGTTCTCCTTTCTACCCCATCGTTGGCGGTGGTTTGCCAATTGTGTGCAGCGGTCTGCAGTCCACAATATTGAGACAAACCGGGCCGGGTCTGTTGCACTGTATCAAGCGATGGTTTCATTCTTTTTGACCATCATGTTTATAGCAGAAGCAATTGGAAACCGGGAAAGATCATTGTATCTCCAGTTTTCCTTCCTAATTTTACCCTAGCTTCCAGAGGCAAGATGCCAGCGACAAGGTCTGGTTGTTAGTGAAACCAGACAACGAGAGGGTAGGATTTTGGGAGGGAACACCATCCTGATAATATATCGATCGGCTGAGTGGATTTATCACCCCTTGTCCTGTATCCGGCCAATTTCCTTTCACCACCGGATGGTGGGCCAAGGGAAGGACACTATGTTCCCAGGCTCCATTCATTCCTCACCGCATTTAAAATATTCCCCAGTCAGTATCCACAAGGTATTTCTGGGTAGAGCCTGGAATTTATGACCTGATGGCCGCGGGTATAAGTCGAACTGCCCGTGATATCTCAGCGTTGAATGTGGTATCATTACCTCCACACGGGAAAAACCAATTATTTGCAGTTCGTATGGACTAACCCTGGCGTCGGAGTAGATGATTGGTCCTAACTTGAGAAAGAGGAATACATGGTAATAGGTGTGAATAATACATTTAGCCTGGTGGGGGACTAGCCAGGCGAGGACGGGAGCGGCGCAAAATGTAACCGGAGTATCGGGTGTGTTATCGGGTCGCGGCAATCCAGTTCCGAATTAGGGTGTAGTGTGCCAAGTACCCGTATCATCGAGTATGGAAATCGACAGATTGCGGGTGAGACATGCCCGCCTTTTATTCATAAGAGATTTCGAAAACTCACCATGCGCTGTAGGGGGCAGGTGAATCAGGCGTGCTCAGATTGCTCTGATGTTTCCAAACGGTGGAGAAAGTAATTCCGATGCCCCGATTGCCAGGCCGACATGCTTAAGAAAAAGAAAGAATGCGTAGTGGTCCCCTGAGTTGTGGAAGATGGAGGATGGAGAAGAGAATGATAAAGCAAAGGTTAGGAGTTGCTGCGCTCGGATGGAGAGACGCAATTCGTGAGAGCTGTAGTGTTGGCCAGATTTCCATGCCGTATTATTGGACCAGATATATACAATGAGGAAGACAGTAAGTTTTCGGACGGTGTGACTGCGGCCACAGGAAGTAACCAACAACCAATACTTCGGTAAACCACGAGACTGTCCAGCGAACCCCGACACGGACCGAACCAATATCGGCCCCTCTGCATTTCTGCTCATTTCGCGATCCGATCTAGCCACTACGCCGCAGGACACAGCGGCTTCTACCAACCCGTGTACGGGTACACACCAGCGGATAAGGCCTGTTTAAGTCGTCAAAAAATGGTTCATCAATCGCTGTTCCACGGCGGTCGTGCTCGGCGGAAACAAGTGCTACCTACACAGCCGTATGACACTCGAATACAAGACGCCGAGAACCCACCAATTTGGCGACCTTACCAGCCGTGCGGGAATACTAACGTCCACCATAAGGGGTTTCTTGTCCAATTCGGTCATTTGGGTGAGAAAACATGTATCTAAAAAAAGAAGAGTAAATGTTGATCTCTGCATTCGCCGGTGGGATGCCAAGCTGGGCAGATGACCGCCAGTGATTATTTGCAAGGAAATCATCTGTTAGCCTACCGTGACCAGGCGGCCTTTTGCCCAAGCATTACCGCTGTTCGTCACCTGCCCACTCCCTCCATGCACCCCGCGGCACAGCTCGTCGCCCCATGGCAAATTTCCCACGATCATCTTCCTTTCGGCGCTCGTTCCTTGTTAATCTTATTTCACGTCTGTGTTATTGGAAAGTCTTGTTCAAGAATCGTGGCACGATCCGACCTCGAGCGGGGCCCTCTCGAGGCGAAAGACGCATAATACAGTAGCTTTCCGTTGCGCGCAAAAAAGGCAGTTATGGGAAATTAACATCTCCAGGGAGGCCCTCCCTCCCTTCAAGATCGATATGTCTGATCGTATGTCAACACAACCATACCGGCGCAGGAGGGCAGTTGTGCCACCGCCCATCTCCATTCCCACTGAAATCCCCAACAGATCAACCCCGCCACACAACCAACAGCACGACAGAGTCGGTGCGTCCTACCGCCAGTAAAGATAGCACCAACCGAACGCTACCCTGAAACTACGGCCGAATATGATAAAGCAACACAAATGTTCAATTAGCTTGTTCTAGATGAGAGACGGTATCTGCCGATTTGGTGGGCCAGCATGGTGAGCTCTCCGTGTTATCTTCACTTGCACCGAACGGGATAACATAATTTGTTTAATGAAGCGCACCACTCTACCGTCAGAGAGATAGTCAGTTTCTACCACCCTCCAACTTGTTGGCCGCCAGTAATCCATACGGTCCCGGAAATTATCGTTACGAGTCTACATTCAATATCTCCGTCCGCCATCGGTCGCATCTCACGGGAGGAGAAACGATCGATAAGATGAACAAGCGCTTTGGCGTGCCTTCCCACGATATTGCTGCACCGCAAAGCTATGCTCCAAGGTAGTTGCTTCTATACATTTGTGCCTAAGGTCGTGGATATCAATAGCCATGCTAATAGATAAGTAGCCAACTCCCTCACCACGACGAATTCCGATAATGTCGCCGGCCCTGGTAATACAAACACCATAGGCACACCCCAAAACAACAGCGGTGGTACCAACCAGACCGATACCGGTGCCAAAGCTTTGCTCTCCCTATATAGATCCTCATACTTGTCTCACAGAAATCGCGTACGGGAGCCTGTTGAGGTGATAGACACCTGGGTTACCAAATATTCCAAAAATGAGGACTGATTGCAGAAAACCTCATCGGGCCTGCTCTGGTCATCGGCGGACCAGGGCTGTGGGAAATGCGCCATCCGTCGTATCTCGTCGATTCCATCAAAATACGAACCGACGCCGTCATTTGGTATTTCGTATTCATGGACCAAAACTCGGAACGGAGGAGGTCAACGCTTGCCGTTTGCGCCATTCGAAATGAACCTTCCCTGCAGAAGGAGGGGCTCTCTATATAGGCTGTGAATGAGGGTCGCGTTACAGGGAAGAGGTTTACTCGGTGGATGGGCGCGTTGCGGAACCTCCAAGCCAAGGTGGTCGCTGACGTAGGCTGCGGCGATGTAACCCACCCCCCCCCCAAATGCCTTTGGCAAGTCGAAATCAGTGACCCGTCCCGCGCTCATCGTCCATCTAGCTTTCCTCCCGGACCTACCACAGAGTTCTGACACCCCCGAATTTCTCCTTACCCCCCGCCCGTACCACGAAATTGAGAGCGTTTGGCCTATTCACAAGACCATCCGGCTGAAGGGTGACCACGAAGTCAATGCTATTACCACTGATATCAATTGCGTTATAGATAATGGCATGTAAAACCTAGATTTACATTGTGAACAACGCGCGAGGCTGGAAGATTTTCACAATAAACTCGTGTCTTTCGCCGGTAGGACATGCCCTCAGGCCATACCCACCCTCGAAATCCCGGAGGACGGTAAATATGTCTCGACCGAGGATCTCAGCAACATCGGCTCTACTCTGCCCCGCGATATAGAAGAACCGTTCATCAAGATTCGGAACAAACCAACCGCGGATACCCAGTGAAAGCCCGCACAATCATTAACCTTGTGGTATCGGACTGTGCGACCCCCCGCACGGCGGGAAATTGACGTGGCATTCAAAATGTTGCGGACGCGCAGGTCACCAAATCACCCCTGCGACTTCCCCGGTGGGTTCTACAATTGTGTGAATAATGGAGGTGCCGCGCTTGCCCGCGCAGTTGATTCAGGGGTTTACATAGTTTACCAGACCGTAATGGAGCTTCCACAGCATCCCCACCTGGCGAGGGAAACTGGCAGCTCAAGCTGTTAATTTGAAGGTGGCCTATCTTTTGGGTGTCAAAGGCTTGGCGCGACTTTGGTTCAAACCAGCCATTTTGCGCATCCCGCGCCAGCTGTCCAATTAAAAATTGTCGGCTGGGATCGCGTTACTTGTCGCAGGACGAACTAACAGCTTGTGTTTACTGTTCTCGCCCGGACCATGAGTGCTGCCTCCGGTTTGTTGGGGCAGGAGTTTGACAATGATGTTTAAAGATGGTTACGTCGGGTTCACGGTCTGGGCACCGGAGCCGCCATGAACTGGGTGAATGTTAGAAAGACTCACCAAAGTTTTAATCACGGCTAACCCAACACAATGCCATGTCTGTACGTAGAATAAACAAATTGGAATATTGGTGTACTCTAGGGCACTCGGTATTGGGATTGGGGGTATCTTGTTTGATTTCCTTTGTTAGCACAAATTGTTGTGAGATACGGCGCAATACCGGAGCACATTGTAGACGAAATAAATGTTCATTCTAGAAAGATGAAAAACACCGCAGACTTCACATCTTCAATACACTTCACAATCGTAACATCACTCTTGATACACTTTACAAATGCATAACTTTTCTGTCACCTCAGTAGTGTCACCAGCTAAGAATCCATGCTCCTACGGATCACCTCGCTTGTGAAATTCATACAACTCATCGAATCGCTTGCGATACCGGTTTGGCGATTCAAAATATTCATAGTTGGTTTAGTCTACGGCCCGTTAGCGGTGTTTGTCATTACAGGTGTTGTGGAAGCAACACTTGAGTTATGAACGGATTGTACTTGGTGAAGGGGGGGGTGCGTCGAGTTTCTACGAACGAGTGAAATCTCGTCATCCACTCGCGCCTTCATGTAACAAGTCATCGGCAATAGCCCATTCGTCCTCAGTAGATAAATTATGGCAATCAATAATCCCGACTCTGCCCTGAGTGCCTAGTCCTGCGTTACCCGACGCGAAGGGAGTGATAGGATGATCACTACCGAGCGAGTAGGCATGTAATGCACCGGTGACACGTCCCAAACAATCTTCTAGGGAAACTTCCTGCAGCCTTTGAACGAAGGTGATCATCTCATCCTGTGCTGTTATGTGCATCTGGAGTGCGTCTATGATCGCTTGAATATTGTCACAGGAGGTGCGACCACGGCAAGGTTGTCCCAACACAAAGTCTGCAAGTGGAGTTCTCTCCTCGCATTTTACCGGCCCGATTGATTGCATCATTTCTTGCTTAATCACTTTCTCGCCACCGGCTTCGGTGGTCGTACTATGGATTCTCTCGTAATCTGTATCAATCACATGTGCACCTGACTGCAGCTGGCTTTCAGGATCCGCTGTCGCTTCAAGGTTTTGGACCGAAACCCCATTTGTGCGGGTGGTCTCGAGTGCTACTGGCCTACATCTTATCTCAAGAACTTTAAACGTTTGGGGGGTGAGAGGCATTGTGAAAGACGTGATGGGGGAACGATTTTTGGAATTTTTTGTAGGTAGAGGTGTGGTGGTTTGGTGTTGCGATGAGTTGCGGTGGCCGGTTACCCCCCTCCTATATAAACTAGGTCACATAATCCTATTGTGCGATTGATCACGCCAAGAAAAGTTTTATGTTTTCACTGACTCAGAATGTTGACTTCCATACAACCCCCGGCCGTGGGAGAGATGTCTCGGGGCTCTGGATCGCTTCGCGCTCTCACATGTCTTCTTGGTTTGGCAATTTATTTCGCGCTCAAGCGAGCCTTGTGGCACGACATAGCCCCGCCGCTGAAAAAATCGAAAAAAGACTAGTATATAATTCATTAGTGGAAAGGAGTACAGAGGGAGTGAACATTAGCCTGTCGAACTTTTGCACGAGGACAGAAGTTACTTTCGGCGTATCCATTGGGTTCTCTTTCTCCTGTTCATCAATACAGCCAATACACTATCATTTTTGTGGCACAATGAGGTCCATCGCACTGATAGCTTGGCAACAGGAACAGATGCCACCCTGATGAATGGCCTGCGGGGTGTGGGGCCCTTATGGGGGTGTTCGACAGACCCACCACAGATACCTGGCACTATGAGGTCCAATAATCAGAGGATATCGCAACTTATGACTAGGAGGATTAAGCGATGAAGTTAGGGCAACAAACTCTAATGTTATTTTTAGTGGTAGCCCAATCTCGGCTGGAAACGAAAAGTTTCGTTTAGCTGTAAAGTTACCGGGACCAACAGAGTTACACTACGCCAGAAAGATACGATGAGCCAGAAAGTTACGGCGAACCAAAACCCGATTTTGAGCTAAAACCGAGGTTGCACTAGGTAAGATTCTGAAGAGTGCCCGCCCTTGCGAATACCGTAAGAACTCGAATAAACGAGCCTTGAGCTAGGTAGTCCAAAATTTCTTCCTCTGGAAAAGGGGCGAAAACCACACCAAAAGACCCCCTCTCCGAGACAAATAAAAAAGAAAAAAACACCAGACCTTACTCTGAGAAGCAAGTCCAACGTCCTAGCACAAGGCTCGTTTATTCGAGTTCTTACGGTAAACGAGGGTGGGTTATTACTCCAGGTCAGAACCTTAGTATGAGAACACTGTTTCCTTCCTTGCGTTTTCCAGGTGGGTTGTTGACTTCACTTGGTGTACTTGACGGTTGTAGGAGAGTTCGGAAACTTGGTGCCAAGCCAGCAATGTCGCGAAGGAAATGGTTTAGTGAAACGTGGTGACTGCAAAATAATTAAATCGGATCAATGGTAGAATATGAAAGGATATATAGGGATAGCCAATATCACACGACAGCGGAAGCACTGAATAGAGAGAAATGAGAAGGAGAAAAAATGTATTTTGGTCTGACAATATGTTGAAAATCTGCCAATCGTACTGCTCACCATCATTGGAAACCGACATCAAACACCACTAGCAGCTTGCGACGCCTATCAGTCGACACATCATATAGGACTGAATCACTCCAAGTCACACTATCAGTCGCTCCAGACAGCAAGCAACTCCTGTGCTACACTTGCCATGAATACGAGACAAATGAACAGCCACAGCGTCGCACTACAGACTAGTCCTGACATCTATAGCCTCCTATGTCGCACTACCACGAACTTCCAAACAGCGAGCAGTTTCAACATCATTTTACTGCACACCACTTCATCGATCAGAATAGACAAGCAGGTCCTTGTTCGTTCATCTATAGGAGGGATGTGAAAAGGAAGGCAGTGGGTGAAGTAGGTAGATAAAGGAGGAATATCCTCCACCTTGGTCTTGATGTAATACTATCATCCCTCTCTTTTCGTCGCTGTCCGTCACTGTCCGTTTTACACTTTCATTCTCCATTTCATTCCTTGTTGTTCTTGCGATAGATTCTTCTTCACCTTCTTTTTACTTCAACTATATATACAATCTATCTCCATATATATCCGTATCTATACTCAAGCTCTGAATCAGCTGTGCCAGCATCTTTTGTTTAAAAGGTTATGAGCCCGGATTGACATACAACATATCATCCATACGCAATCCACCATGTCGCATACCACATCTGAATTCAATCTGCTTGCAGGTACAGGCATAAAAGCTCTCTTCCGAGGTTCTGACTACCGTGAATGGCGACTTGCTGTTACCGATATCCTTGCAGAGAAAGGATACTGGAATCTGGTTTCCAATACTGGAAACAAATCTGACACTACCGATAAGACGACTGATAAGACAACCATAGAGAATTCGGCCAAGGCCCGGGGCCTGCTTGGCCACCGGTTGGACAGCAATCATCGAGAACTTTATGCGACAGAACGAGACCCTCAGAAACTCTGGACTAAGCTTGAAAGCCGCTATGCCGGGAAAGACCAGGCACGAATGTGGTATCTGCGTACTGAGTTATCACAAATCCGATTTGAAGGCGAGGCAATGGTTGACTACATTGCCAAATTAGAAAAGCTATTCAACCTGCTAGCTGGTGCTGGTGAACAGCAGACTGAAAAGGATAAGATATACATACTTCTTGCCCATTTACCAGCCGAATATCACCCATTCCGAACCTCTATGTCCAACAATCCAAACTTCGAAGACATCGCATATGATAGTGTTTGTGATCGGTTGATCCTGGAATACCAACAGCTTGCTGGAAGTCTAAACTATGATTCCACGAGTAGTGGTGCCAGCTCAAATGCCTTCTTCATCCGAAGAGGTCATGGAAACCAAATGCGAGGTCGTGGAGGTCGTGGGAGAGGATACTACAATCGCGCGAGTAGTTCTAACCAGGCTGGTACATGCGGACGATTCGAGACCAAAGGAGCCGCTGTTGGTAGAGCCAAACAAATATCATCTGGGACAGTTGATAAGGACAGTTGCCTATACTGCAAAAAGAAGGGGCATTGGATTAGAAACTGTCCAAAGAAGAGTCAGGGGAATAACAAACGATATCCAGACTCCGCCAGTACCGCACATACTCCCAAGTCGACTACAGTGGCCGGGATGGTCCAAACTGTTCCCGCCCAATACAGTAACGAATGGATATTGGACTCTGGTGCATCCCACCATATGAGCTCAGGCCGTGAACACTTTAGCAACTTTAAAGAGTCTTCAACCCCTGTTCATATTCCAAATGGTGAAGTATTGACGGCGACAGGTACGGGTGATATTTTATTGGAGACAACAGGTGGAGAAGGTATCGGAAGAAATATCAAGCTTCAGAATGTCTTGTATGTGCCGAAATTGGGTCCCCAAAGCTTAGTTTCTGTGCGATGCATCCAGCAGACCGGGGCATCAATAGTTTTTGGAGGGAGTCGGGCAGGAATTGTGACAATATCCAACGAAAAACAGTTACTCGCCACTACAGAACTCCGCGGCAATTCATATATTCTTTTAGCCTACCTATTGCCCACGAATTCAAGTCCTATTGCGAATCAAGCTGCAATCACCTCAGAATTAGGATCACTTTCGGAATGGCATCAACCTTTAGGCCATCTTGGATTTGATGACGTGAAATCACTTGCCAGACGCACTCCAAACATCACCATCACTGGTCCACTTACAAATCCAACATGTGAGCACTGTATTATTGTAACCGGTACTGGTTACTGGTTTAGGATTTTCATGTATCAGGTGATACTGTTTGAGTTTTGAATTTGTTGCAGGAAACGAGGTGTGCCTCTAGCCTGATAGTATAGGGTTTAATACTCTATATGTTTTATGTTTGGTTTCGAGTATAGGGTTTGATACACTATATGTTTTATGTTTGGTTTCGAGTATCGGTTTGATACTCTATATGTTTTATGTTTGGTTTCGAGTATCGGTTTGATACTCTATATGTTTTATGTTTGGTTTCAAGGCTACCGTTTTGGAGTCTATTATGTTATGAGAACAAGGCTCTCGGTAGCCTAGGAAGTGTATTTAAGAACTGCTACTCTTCTCGTTAGAAGGAGCAGACTTCGGCAGACAGAGTTTTCAATATACTTGGTTGAACAGTTACTCTCTTCAGCTCGCTTCAAGAATCTTTAGTTTGAGACCTACCAAACATCTTGGAGACTTCAGTAGTTGCGATGCAGTAAGAAGTCTATTCAACAACCACGGCTAAAGTCACCGGACTTTGATTCGCTAACTACCACCTTGGTACAGAACAAAGCCCGCTAACCCTACAATTACCGCATCTCCCGAGAGGCGGTTACATTTTTTTAACTTCCGCAAGTTATCAAGATAGAAGGCGTTTCAGGACCAAGTAAAGGCAAGGCCCCTGAGAAAGGTTCTCAACAGCCTACCAGGGATTCCAAGGGACGGTTCACAAAGACTCCAGCTTTGGAGCAGGCAGCCAGTGAAGCAGCCGCTAGGAAGTTAGGCAGAGACGCTGCTTAACAATGGACAGAAGAATCATCACAACATCCATTGGAACCGCCAGCCACTACCCCCGGAGGGTACCCAGAATCCCCAAGAAAGCCTACAGGTACACAAGTACCCCCAGCACCGCCAAGTAATGATCCAGAAAGCTCGGGTAGCGATAAAGGATCACACGGCATGGCTTCAGAAGCAGGACCCTCAGGGTCCGGAGCCCCAGCACCAGAAGTCCTTAGACCACCGACCCCTAGGCCTAACCCAGCTGTTACAGCTAAACTCAGCATCAAAGCACCATCACCCAGTAAGTTTACTGGTGAAGGAGATGACCTCAAACCGGAAGCGTTCGATAGATGGTATAATTCAGTACAGTTATACCTTCGGATTAATGGACTACGGACTAGCGAGGCTGGAGGAGGAAACTACTGGATCCTCTATACTGAAGGACGAGCTCAAGAAGCAGCCTACCCAGCAGCAGATCATTTCGGTGAAGACATGACCAGAGAAGACTTTGTTGGATTCCTACGAGAAAGATTCCAGTCTTCAAGACAAAAAGATGATACCTACCGCAAGTTCCATGAAATTACGCAAGTGCATAATGGCAAGATACAGCGAATATCAACCATAGCAACCGACATGCTAATGTTCCGATCACGCCTACCTGCAAATACTATAAGCGACTATGCTTTCATTCAACAGTTCTTCAAGGGCATGCACCCTAGACTACGGCAAGAAGCGGAACTACAGCATGCTGAAACTGATACTGTTATGGAAGCTATACAAAATGCGGAGAGCATAGATGCTACCCTAAAAAGCACTGGTGCTTATGGGAAAGAAAGGTTCGAAAAAGCAGCGCAAGAATTCATTTCCAAACAAAAAGGACGGAAGGACAATCGAATAACTAGCAACAAGCCCCACTCAAAACCTAAGGAACGAAAAGAAAAGGGTCTTTGCTATACCTGCGGAGGTAAAGGACATCTAGCAAGAGACTGTCCTAGCAAAGATGAGAAAAGCAAAGGCTAGGGCAAGGCTAAGGTGAAGAAAGAAGTTACCTCCAATAGAATGGAACAAGAACAACTAGCGGAAGAGGTGTTTATCAATGGTATGGAAATAGAGGAAGTAGAGGAAGACGTTATCACGATGGCCGCTAGACCAACAAACATCAAACCCCATGATGCTCTCGAATGAACGATGCACATCAATGGCAAAGTAGCCAGAGTCTTGTTTGATACCGGATCAATAGGAGCAAACTTAATTAGTGCTACCTTTGTGACAACGCACGGAATTCCTTGTCAGGAATTGAAAACACCAATCAGAATACACCTAGCTATTAAAGTATCATGATCCGAAGGTCATAAAGAATGTACTGTCAACATATCAGCAGGAAAGCTGAGTGCACCAGGAACTAGGATGTTAGTCGGAAACCTGGCGAAATACGATGCACTAATAGGAATGCCTTTCCTAGAACAACACCAAGCTCAAATTGAATGTGGCAAATTAGCTATCCTGTTTCCCAAACAGAATGTTCGAATTATTTGCACACCTACTAGTGGTATGATCCGAGCAGCAGTGATCAGCACGGAAGATGTCATGGGCCAACACCCGGAAGTATTTCCCGATGAAATACCGGAAGACTTGCCACCCCTAAGAAAGATCAATCATAAGATAGATCTGCAACCAGGGAAAGAGCAGCGCTCATTACCCACTTACTCGATACCGGAACGATGGGCAACCGATATGAGCATATGGCTAAGAGAAAAGGAAAAAGCCGGAATTATCAAGAGACAAGCAGTTTCATCGGCAGCACCCATGTTTGCGCAAGAGAAAAAGGACAAGAAACGAATGAGGCCATTAGTAGATCTCACAGCAAGGAATGAGATCACAATCAAGGACGTTGAAACCATTCCAGACCAAAAGATGATCCTGAATGCCCTAGCAAGGGCAAGGTACCGCAGTAAAATCGATCTTAGCGATGCCTACTTTCAAACAAGAGTGGAACCAGAGGATGTGAGCAAAAACGCTTTTAAAACACCATTTGGATGTTTTGTTAGCAAAGTAATGCTACAGGGAGATATGAATGCTCCAGGAACATTCATGCGCATAATGTCTGATCTATTCGCCGACTACCTAGGACGATTCATGTGGGTATATATTGATGATATACTCATTTTTTCCAATACAGAGTCTGAACATTTGAAACACATATCTCTGATTTGCGATAAGCTCAAGGAGGCACGATTCTACGCAAGCAGGAAGAAATCAGAATTCTTCGCCACAAGCATAGAAGTGTTGGGCCATGTCATCAATGATGAAGGACTCTCACCAGCACCAGAAAAGATAGCGAAGATCGAAGAATGGACTACGCCACAGACTAAGAAACAGTTACAGGAATTTCTAGGAACGGTCAACTACATCAGCCAGTTTTTGCCACATATTGCAACCATTACATCACCCCTAACGGAACTCACGGGAGTTGCAGAATTTGTGTGGACCGCCACCCAAGACCAAGCCATGGATAATGTTAAGCGACTTGTTTCAAAATACGAGGTTATGAAACCACTACAGTATGATTCGTCACTTCCAATATGGTTGATAACCGCTGCATCCAACACAGGCGTGGGAGCATGGGTAGGACAGGGCGAAACACCAGAAAATGCCAGACCTGCTTCGCTTCATAGCAGGAAATTCTCTAATGCCCAAATGAATTACGGCACAACCGACAAGGAAGCTCTAGCGATAGTTGATGCACTAGCGGCATTTCATCACATACTTGCAGGAAGCAAGTTTACTATCGTCACAGATCATCTACCTCTGATGTACCTCAAGACGAGCAGAACACCTACCAAAAAACAGTTACGATGGCGAGGGTTTATTGGGAAGTATGATACTGAAATAGTGTACAGACCAGGAAAATGGAACTATTTAGCGGATGCTTTATCTCCCCTTCATGTTGAGAACGATGATTACCCACATACTGCAAACGATCCTACATCAGAAGAGGATTTACCTAGTTCCTCACCTATTTCAACCTTTTCTTTCTTGCGAAGAACCTTCTATTGAACACGAAATGTCTCGTTTCGAAGCCCTCACAGTTGAGCACATCGGTGCTCACTCAGAATGTTGAAGCAATTGCAGCCTGGAGCAAGCACAGCTAGATGCAGACGATTACAGAAATAGCGAACCTCTAAACGATTGGGGGGACTATTGAAGTTATACCTGTGGTAGGAGTGATGAGGAACTTGAACATGCATCAATGCATTGGGCATTCTGCAACATACCCTTCTGTCCTGACCACGAGGAATTGAAACCGAAGATTAAGACCTACGCCGGCTCCCCGTGGAGCAGTCCACCAGTTATTGAAACTCCGCCTAACACTGATGACAGTCACAATAATAGAGATACCCACTCACCACGCCCCCGCCTCGATATTCGAGCCAGCAAAGAACGTGTCAAGAAAGCACTAGGCTGTGGCACACCTTCTACCGCGAGTCAGACTTCCGAGTACCCTGAACACCACCACAACGAGCCCCTCTATGGAGGGTCCCTCGCATACCTGAATGAGGTTCCGGTAGTGGAACCACCCTCCCTACCTCACGAGAAACTCGAGCTCTACAAGGTGTTTGAAACACCTGAAGAGGAAGAGGAGGTAACTGTATTAGAAAGAGCGGTGGACGAAAGGGATATCATCCAAGCAGTGGATGATATGAAGAACATTTGGAGGGAACAGATGGTTAAAGGATATAGAAACGACCCAATCTGTCAGTTAGCAAAGGATTCCAACCTCACTTCACGAAACGGAATGATGCAACATTACCGAATACGCAACGGTCTACTCTACCCTACTACAAGAGGAGGAGAAGATTGTCTTTACGTTCCGAAAGGTCATGGATTGAATGGAGAAACGCTAAGAGAATTGATGATAGGGGAGATACATAACAAAGGACACCATAGCGCTGATCGAAACCTCCGGTACGCAACAGAATACATCTACTGGCCGGAGATGAGGAAGGATTTGAAAGACTATGTCTAGCAATGTGACATATGTCAACTGAATCGGGAAAGGACTACACTGCCCACTGGCAACACCCTCTCGCTTCCTTTTCCCTCTGAGATATTTGAGAGCTATGCTATCGACTTCATGGGTCCTTTCACTAAGCTGAAAGGATATGATTCAGTATTGGTGGTGGTAGATAGAGCGGTTGGGTTCAGCTAGGTGATACCAACATCAGTAAGCGCTACTGCGATGTCGACCATGGAGTTACTCCGTCACCACATTTTCACCCCTCATGGAATACCTACGTCGATTGTTAGCGATGCTGATCCTCGGTTCACCTCCCGGTTTTGGAAACAAACTTTAAAGGCGATAGGAGTCGAACACATTATGGCTACGCCTGGCCACCACCAGACCAACGGACAAGCAGAAAGGAATATTCTTGAACTGAAAACAGCATTGAGGAATGTTGCGAACGCCCGCCAGACCAACTGGCTGACCTCTCTCCCTGAAGTAACAGCTTACTCCAATGCAGGTCATTCTGATACTATTGGAATGTCACCATATAAGGCTGTGTATGGACGAGAATACCAACTACTTGATACCTATAAAGTCAATGCAACCACAGTACCTGCATCCGATGATTACTACAATCGACACCAGGAAATCAGAAATGCGGCATACCAAGCGTTACGGTTGGCTAGAGCAAGAGCAAACAGAGTGGCAATTAAGAGGAGGAACTCACACAAACCTGTCGAGATTGGGGAAAGAATTATGGTTTTTGGAGACCAGTTTGCAACAGAATCCGGCAGATCTCGGAAATTGCAGCCACGCTGGCGAGGCCCTTTTACAGTACTCGAATTTGACGAACACACCCAGAACTATACGGTTAGCATGGATGCTAGAATGTACCGAAGAAAGAAAGGAGTTTTCCATTGCTCAGTAGTCAAACCTTATCACCCTAACGACGATTTCCGATTTCCAGGACGAACATTTGCAAAGCCAGCACCCATCCTCATCAACGAAGAACAAGAATGGGAAGTTCAATCAGTCATCGATTACAGGGAACGATATGGAAAGGGACAGTTTTTAGTTAGCTGGAAGGGATACCCAGCGAGCGAGAATAGTTGGGAGCCAGTGGAAGGATTAGAACACGCGATGGAATTAGTTCAGGCATGGTGGACAGATAACATGCCAGGAGATGAGTTTCCTACGGTATTTTCTGGATTTATTCCTATGTGTTATTCTCCTACTAAGGATGGCTTTGAGAGCTATCAAAATGTACCCCCGGTTGATAGAGGTTTTTGGGATCCTTATTTGAATTCTGATTATGATAGCGAGGATTAGCAATTTTCTTGTTATATTTTGAAATAAGGGTTTCATTTCGTTTTCGGGGTGTAACCGGTACTGGTTACTAGTTTAGGATTTTCATGTATCAGGTGATACTGTTTGAGTTTTGAATTTGTTTCAGGAAACGAGGTGTGCCTCTAGCCTGACAGTATAGGGTTTGATACTCTATATGTTTTATATTTGGTTTCGAGTATAGGGTTTGATACTCTATATGTTTTATGTTTGGTTTCGAGTATCGGTTTGATACTCTATATGTTTTATGTTTGGTTTCGAGTATCGGTTTGATACTCTATATGTTTTATGTTTGGTTTCAAGGCTACCGTTTTGGAGTCTATTATGTTATGAGAACAAGGCTCTCGGTAGCCTAGGAAGTGTATTTAAGAACTGCTACTCTTCTCGTTAGAAGGAGCAGACTTCGGCAGACAGAGTTTTCAATATACTTGGTTGAACAGTTACTCTCTTCAGCTGGCTTCAAGAATCTTTAGTTTGAGACCTACCAAACATCTCGGAGACTTCAGTAGTTGCGATACAGTAAGAAGTCTATTCAACAACCTCCGCTAAAGTCTCCGGACTTTGATTCGCTAGCTACCACCTTGGTACAGAACAAAGCCCATTAACCCTACGATTACCGCATCTCCCGAGAGGCGGTTACAATTATCAGCAAACAAACTCGGAAGCCGAACTCTGCACCAGCCTCCCATCGTGCAAAGGAGTCTCTCGAGCTGATACACAGTGACCTAGCAGGGCCCATGAGCGCAAGATGCCTAGGGGGATCTAAATACTTCCTTCTTTTCATCCATGATTTCTCCAGATAGCCCCAGGTATATACCATCACATCTAAGGCTGTAGTGATTAGCAAGTTCCGGGAATATAAGGCCCTAGTCGAAACGACTTTAGTAAAGAAAATCAAGCGATTACGAAGCGATGGGGGAGGAGAATATACCAGTTATGAGTTCGATCAGCTCCTACGTGATAGTGGAATCGTCCAAGAGAAAACAGCTCCATATTCACCAGAACAAAATGGCGTCAGTGAGCGAGCAAACCGAACCATAATAGGCCGAGCAAAGGCGATGCTGCATCAATCAGTGTTAGGAATGGAAATGTGGGCTGAGGCAGTCCACACAGCAGTTTATCTGAAAAACCGCAGTCCGACTAGCGCATTGGAAGAAGGACTAACACCGATTGAGGCTTGGACTGGTGAGGCTCTGCAACTGCGAAAACTGATCAAATTTGGAACTGCTGGATACAAACATATACCAAAGCAACAGCGAACCAAAGGGGAGCCAAATAGCCAGAAATGCATCTTCATTGGATACGCTGGAACAAACCAGTATCGTGTACTCGTTAATGGGCAAATTCACATAACGAGGGACCTTACATTAGCAAGCGACGTACTGGGTCAAGCTTTGCCGGATACGTGTATCAATGAAGGGATTGAACTGGTACATATCCCCGACGAAGGTACTGATGATGTATCCACACCAGCTATGGCAGAAACCCAACCGAAGAGTCTTTGTACCCAACCACTTGTCCAAGAGGTTTCTCCGCACCCTCTGCCATCGCCGTTGAGCCCATATCCTCTTCCAACTCCTGGGAAAATGAACACACCTGGTGATTTCCTTATGGATACGGCAGAAGAAGCTATTCACCTCCAACCCGAATTACCCCCAAATCCTCCACCCCTGGCGCCAGAGTATGAACAGCATCCCCGCCGCTCCAATGCAGGAAAGTTTACTTTGACCAAGTTCCATGACCAACAGTTTTCCCACTTGGCAATACATTCTGAATTGAACCGCTTACCAGATTGCCATGCGTTTCATAGTATGCAAACCTATGATACCAAACCTAGTACCTATAACGAGGCAATTGCAGGCTCCAATGCAGATGAGTGGAAGAATGCAATCAATGAGGAACTGGAGTCATTGGCTGAGAATGAGAGTTGGGAACTAACCGAATTGCCGGATGGGCGAACTACGGTGAAGTGCCGATCGGTGTTTCAGGAAAAGTGTGGACCCGCTGGAGAAACTATTTGATGCAAGGCCAGACTCGTTGCCAAAGGCTTTACACTAAGATATGGCATAGATTATCTCGAAACCTATGCACCGGTTGTTAAGTTAACCTCCCTTCGTATCATCCTGGTGTTAGCAGCATTCTACAATTTCGAAATACATCAAGGTGACATCAAGACTGCCTATCTGTTGGGAAAGTTGGAAGATGAGATTTATATGGATATCCCGGAGGGGATACATATACCGGAAGCCCATGGGAGACCTTTGGTCTGTCGTCTACTTCGGGGCCTATACGGTCTGAAGCAATCGGGGCGTATTTGGAACCAAGCTTGGGATAACTTCTTGGTGGTAAAATGTGGTTTTACCAGATCAGTAGAGGACTACGCAGTTTATTATCGCATTGGATCAAATGGAAAACCACTCTGGGTCCTGATCTGGGTTGACGATATTTTATGGGTGGGGGAAAGTACCCAAGTTCAAGAAGCCAAGCAAGAACTGGAAAACCAGTTTCCTCTGAAGGACCTCGGCCCTGTGCATTTTTTCCTAGGGATGAAAATACTACGACTGCCAATGCAACGAAAAATTATACTGAGGCAGGATCAGTATATCGACACTATTATTCAGCGATTCGGTTTTCAGGATGCATACCCTGTATCTACACCAATGGAACCTGGACACCAACTCACCGCTACATCAAAATCTCAAGACTGGGAGCCAGCCGACGAATCTCTCTACCGGAGCATCTTAGGTAGTATGATGTACCTAATGCTATGTACTCGTCCAGACCTTGCCTTTGCTATTGGCAAACTGAGTAAGTTTAGCTCTAACCGCACAGCTCAGCAGATGAGAGCGGCAAAGTGACTTCTCCGGTACACAATCAAAACTAGAGATATTGGACTTCATTTGGGACCGTTTGCTAGTGGCAGTCAGCCTACTCCCTGTATTTTTAGTGATGCTGATTGGGCAGGCGATATTGACAGTCGTCGCAGCACTAGTGCCTACGTCTCCACCATTAGCGATGGTACACCAAACTCACCCCATACAGCTATCTCATGGTCTAGCAAACAACAACCTACAATTGCCCTCTCCTCAACCGAAGCCGAGTATATGGCTCTAACACAAGCATGTAAGGAGGGAATTTGGATACGGAGATTGCTTAGTGAACTATCTACACCCACAACACCCCACAACACTATCACCAGCATTACGATCTTTGCCAACAACCAGGGGAGTATGGCGTTGGCCAAAAATCCCAAGTTCCATAGCCGGACGAAACATATCAGAATTCAACACCACTTTATTCGTGAGAAGGTCAGCACCAGAGAGGTTAGGTTAGAATATCTACCAACGGGTGATATGCTAGCTGATTTGCTTACAAAGGCATTACCACGGGAAAAAGTGGAGAGGTTTAGGAAGGATATGGGAGTATATGCAGAGTTGGACGAGGCATATACTAGAGGAGGAGCGGTGAGGAGATGCTCGGAGACAGTGGAAGTGGTGATACTTTCAGAAATTGTTTATCATGTTGTTTTAGTTTTTATTTTTTGTTTTTATTTTTATTCCTTATTTTTGGATTTTGGATTTTCCTTTACGTTTCCTTATATGGTTCGCAGAGTGGGAGTGTTGAAAATCTGCCAATCGTACTGCTCACCATCATTGGAAACCGACATCAAACACCACTAGCAGCTTGCGACACTTATCAGTCGACACATCATATAGGACTGAATCACGCCAAGTCACACTATCAGTCGCGCCAGACAGCAAGCAACTCCTGTGCTACACTTGCCATGAATACGAGACAAATGAACAGCCACAGCGTCGCACTACAGACTAGTCCTGACATCTATAGCCTCCTATGTCGCACTACCACGAACTTCCAAACAGCGAGCAGTTTCAACATCATTTTACTGCACACCACTTCATCGATCAGAATAGACAAGCAGGTCCTTGTTCGTTCATCTATAGGAGGGATGTGAAAAGGAAGGCAGTGGGTCAAGTAGGTAGATAAAGGAGGAATATCCTCCACCTTGGTCTTGATGTAATACTATCATCCCTCTGTTTTCGTCGCTGTCCGTCACTGTCCGTTTTACACTTTCATTCTCCATTTCATTCCTTGTTGTTCTTGCGATAGATTCTTCTTCACCTTCTTTTTACTTCAACTATATATACAATCTATCTCCATATATATCCGTATCTATACTCAAGCTCTGAATCCGCTGTGCCAGAATCTTTTGTTTAAAACAATAGGTGATTGTGTGGGCACATATAATGAAACTCGGCACAAAGTTTCCGAATACTTCTGAGTCGGACAAATACTTTAGGTGGCGCGTCTGAATTCTACAATTTGTTTCCGACATCGTTGTTGGTGATTACCTCTTGGCACCTTGAGCGTAAATTAACACTATTGTTCATCTGATAACTGCTTTCATTTGTACCCAGTAATCTAAGGTTACCTGTGATCATACCAGAGTCAGTGATATTGACAGCCTTGGCATTACAATCTATTTTTTCAGGTCATCAGCTCGGGGAGCACTGTACAAAATTGTCTACTTTTTTAATGTTCGTACTTCACGCATTCTTTTCAGGAAATCCCTTCCACGAGAATATCTTCAGGGTATACAATTCAACGTAACTTCTAGACAGACTTCAGATATCAACAGTTACAGTTGGGGAGTCATTGCTCAGATTGCGTGGTGTTCTGCAAACAATGTTGCAGGATCTTGATAGTTTACAACCATACAGTAATCGCCTCTCGGAAGAAGCAGTAAACGTAGGGTGAACAGGCCTTGTTCTTTACCAAGGTAGTAACTAGTGAATCAAGGTCCGGAGGGTTTAGCCGAAGTTGTTGAAGAAGGTTCGTACTATATTGCCACTACTGAAGTCTCCGAGATGTTTGGTGGATTTCAAACTAAAGATTCTTGAAGCAAACTGAAGAGAGTAACTTTTCAACTGAGCATATTGGAAACTCTGTCTGCCGAAGTCTGCTTTTTCTAACTTGAAGAATACCAGTTCTTAAATACACTTTTTGGGCTGCCGGGAGCTGTATTTTCATAACATATAAGACTCCAAAATGGTACCCTTGAAACCAACGTGAAATATATAGAGTATCAAACCAATAGTCGAAACCAAACATAAAACATATAAAGTATCAAACTGATAGTCCAAACCAAACATAAAAACATATAGAGTATCAAACCGAGACTTGTAACCAAACATAAAACATATAGAGTATCAAACCGATACTCAAAACCAAACATAAAACATGTAGAGTATCAAACCCTATATTCTCCGGCTAAAGGCACACCTTGTTTCCTGAAACAAATTCAAAACACAATCAGTATCAACTGATACCTCAAAATCTTAAACCAGTAACCTGTACTGGTTACACATACTGTTCTAGTTTCAGCTTTGTTTGTTCTACAATTAGAGCACTAATAGGGTGTAGCCTTCTGATCATTGAGGGCCATTTCTAAATTCATTGGTTTCGAGTTTCAATTTGCAAGAGGTGTTGTCCTAGGGGGTTCTGGTTACCATGTGATACCGGAGTGGTGATTGGTAACACAAATCCCCTGTGATTGCTAGCTCTGTTTCTTATCTAGTTAGGTGCGCTAGGACTAGAATTTCCATTTGAAGGCATCATGGATTACGCAGGTCGTAGAACCATTCTCCTTCGCGGTTACTAAGACCCCGGGAAGGACAAAACGTCACCAGCTTAGATTCTTTGTACCCATCATTGAGGAAACTGGTAAACTGAAGTCAGTAACTTAGTGTTTCCCATCAGCTGTGGAGCCCTGCCTTTCAACAGGGCATGTATGGCGAACAATCTTTGTAAAAGCGGGCGTGACCCAGTGGTCCTCCATCACTGCCCATGGCAGCAAACTCGTCGCTAACCTCGGGTCCAACCTTCATGATCTCCAATACGCCCTACCATGACCAAGGCGGTTTCAAATATTGACTCGCAAAGACGTGGTCTGCTAGATGGTTTTCATTCCCTGCTAGCATAACCGACCGAATATCGGGAGCCTTAAGGTGGGACGCTGTCCCACTAGGAAATCCCCCCTTCACTCCCTACCTCCCATACCTGTCTGATTCAAGCGTATTCGGACACTTGGCGCCAAGCACGCGGCGAGGTTGCCAAGGAAATCGGTGTGGCAAAGTGGTGACAGCGAAAGTATTAAATCACATCAATTGCAGCATAGTCAAGGATATAGATAGGGATAGTGAATATCAGATAAAAGCTGAAGCACAAGCTAGGAGGAAGGGGAAGTGGTGGGACAATGTCTCTTGGTATGAAAATACTGGTAAGTGTTCTCGTGGGAACATATGATGCAGCTTCGCGCCTAGCTTCCGAATACTTCTTAATCTAACCAGTATGATCGAGACTTTATCACAACAACTATATCCTCGTATTCGAGATATTAATTAGGATCATGTGTTTATTTGATATTAAAAGGGTTTTCGGTTGTGCATGTGGTGTTGAGGTATTGAGAAACAGGTACCCTTTGTTCCATCGTGATTCTATGTTCATTATCCTGACCCAGAATAGCTTTGTTATAGGTATTCATGGTTTGGTCGATGTGTTAGTCCTCCCTATACAATTGCCAACGGTATGGTATGCTGGGTCTGGTCCACCGATTCTAGACTAATTTCTACGCATTGGAAGGCAATCAGGGATTCTGAACACTGCGAATTATTGTATCAGACTTAGAGATTGCCATGGATCTACGGTGAACCTCGCAGGATACAGGCGGCGGGGTAAATTATGAGAATGTATCGCCGTATATTACTTGTCAGTACCTATCGGTGGCGTACGTGGAACACCGACCTACCCTCCATCGGTTTCCCGATCTCGTGTCTCACACATCAACACGGACTTGCAGTAAATATCCGCGCTCAAACGCAGCGATCTTCTATCTCAGCTAATCTGCCACTATCTTAAATATCGTACTGCTAGCCAGAAGGCAATATGTCGGACGCTTGGTTATTCTGGGTTCATTCATCACGCATTTGTGTTCCGAGTCCATGCCTAAGAGTGGTCAACTACTGCTGAATTCTGAATGTCCAAGTAAACACCACGAAAGCGGTGGCAACTGGAAAAATGTTAGTTCCATCATGCACTAGCCAAACAAAAACACCTTATATTGGTAACGCTTTACCGGTGGGCCGCCAGGCAGGACTCCCAACAAGACGAATTACGGCGCAGGTGACCACGCCTTCCGCTACTATACATAGGCCTCTGCTATGCTATCCGCGGCTGTTCGTTGTGCCAGGCCTGTTTCGTTGGGATGGCAACTACCATGAGCCCCCTTTGGCCCGATCGGGACGGGAATGACCGAATCCGGGTGTTCCGGCGAACCTGTTCGAGGGTTCTTCCTTATTCTCTAAATTTGGTGATACATTATGCTCAGATTACCATAAGAAGAATGGACCCACCATGTAGAATTCTAGAACGGTATTTGCTATTAGCTGGGAAATAGATGCTGTGGCTTGTCCACGCTACAGTTGTTTGTTGAGAAACTCCGCCTCGAATTTTGTTCAGCGCTCTTAGAATACAGTACACTTGGAAGGTCTGAATTTTTATATATAATCTAATTGCATCTTACAAACCGCCAGTCTTCTTTTCCCAAAATTCCCCAGACCCGGAATTCTGCTTCCTCAAGTGCTTCATCGCTCCGTTTTACCTTTCGTCGCACCTAACGATATTACAACCAGGCATTTCTCTTGTAACACCGTGAGTGCCCCTCCCAGCTAGCCGGCCTTGTTATGAAAATGGAATCCTGCTGTCGAACCTTTTCGGGATGTAGCCCACCGTTAATTCAATATTCTAATCCTTGAATATTAATAATATATTATGTATATATACATATTTATCCAATTCCTATGATACTCTCGTTTTGTACGAACGCCAATGGCGTTGGCTTTGTTAGCCGGTGGTAGCCGTCGCTGGATTGGGCTGAGTTAAGCTCAAAATTCGCTGGGTGCACCACAAAATTGGAAACGGCGTTGCCTTGTTTGGGGTGAAAATACACATGTGGAGGTTGTCCAAGTGAAATATTGCCGATGCCCTCATCACCCTTGCCAAATATAGCTGACCCCCAGCCCGCACTTCTCTATTCCAATGAACTGCATCTACGGGGTGCGTGCAAGAAGACATGTAGATAAAACTATACACTTCTCCTAATTAGTCCTAACCTTCCGAAAAAATTCTATCAACCTATTAGCACTAATCAAGCAGCATTGTAAACCTCGTGCCGGAAGCCTGAAAAGAATACTTCTTCATCTTTAAGAAATCGCCCGTGCCCCTTCGCTTTCCAGAACCCTCTTGCGAACCTTGCCGATCCGGTCCGAATGATCCATTGGTATTTTTGATCCAAGTTCCCGATATCTAGACAGCACCTGCATCGGTGCCATTGGTCGGAATCTTTCTCGTACAGATACTGAACTGATTCGGTATAGAGTTTGTGTCGTACATGCTTTGTTTGTTATTGGCAAAGCAGGTCGATATCTGGTGGTGTCTAGATATTCTAGTTGGCCCCATCCGGTGAAGAGGTGTAGAGCGCATGGCCGAAAGTGCTTATCAAGTGGTAAGTCGGACTTTACCATCATCGTGATAGTTGCTGTATACAAATCGCGCCCGGAAGCATTGGTGGTAATATGGGCTTTAGCTTCTTTGGAACGGAAAGCATCGGTGGCCCTATCCCTGTCATCGCATCCAGGTTCCTGGTAGCGCGCAGCCACACTGTGCCTAGCCACTTCCATTCCCGCTTGAATCGCAAATTATGTTTGTCGTTTCTTGGCCCACAGATCGGTTAGCGCAACCACCAAATTTTAGAACTGTGAGTTCCATTTCCTTGATGAACATTATTGGCCACTAACTTGTCAAAAACCACGATGCTTCCACACAGACACATCCAGAAGGCGGCCTAGTGGTATAAGGTGGATGTCGGCAGAGTGGGGTGTTGTAAGATAGTGCAATGTTTGGTCTATGCGGGTGAGCATATGAGCAAGGGGGTGTTTGGACGAGACGTTAGTGGAAGCTGCGCGGTTTGAGAAGTTCCAGAAATAAGCACTACGCATTCCCCAGGCTCGTGGATATACTCCGGAGGTGTTTAGACAAGTAGGTGTCGCACCATGACAGTTAGGTAACTATACAAACAGCACGAAGGCATCAGCGCGGTCTGGGATAGCTAACAACCAGGGGGGGCACTTTAAGAGGAGGTTTGAAGGAGGTGTGCAACGGTGATCGTGTGGCACCCTTATGGCGAAAGGATATGGAAATCACCGCTACTGATGGATGAGGAAATCGGTTGCAAAGCAACAGCTTGCGCGTATATAGGGCGCCTCTCACGACGTAAAATGAATAAGGTCCTCTAGTTGCTCGCTCTCGCGTACTATACAGTCTGAACCTTATCACAAATCTTCAAAACATGAGAGAGCTCCATCGATACCCGATATTTGTTCTCTTCACGGTCATACTATGTACTTATTTGGGGGATCCCGTGAGTAATAGGTTCTTCATGTTGTGGGTAATCGGATGCGAATATGAGGCGAATCAGTCGGCCTATTTAACTAGGTTGTGAGGAAGAGTTCCAGAGACTACCGCGATCAGAGTCATTGCAGTCATGAACCTAGACGAAAGTGATAATAGTCACTCATGGGCATCTTGTGCTGATAATCGGGAAAGCATGGGATCGTACTGTCTGACACGGGGGCACGGATAGCCCAGGCCTCTTCGACGAAGAATATCATGGGCCCCTCCGGCACAAAACCCTTACTCTATTCTACGGGCAGCTGCTTTCGCCGAATCTTGTCAAGACCAGATCCTAGTGTTCCAACAACGACTTCTCCATTGATACCCCGACCACGGTGGACCCAATTCGGCAAAGAAAACTTGTGATGTTCGGAAATTGTGTAATTGTTTGAACAATCTTCAGGCTCAGTCGCCCCAGCTCCCGAGTTAGAGCCACCCAGCGAGCTTCGACCTTGCTGAAGGACATGTCAATACCAGTGAACATAAGCATACGCAACGCCGCCGGTTTTCCGGCGCCGGATTGCGATTCACCAATCATATTTGTATGGTGGACAGATAAGCGACGCGGAAGTGCTCGCTGCGGGATCTTTGACCGGTTTCCGAAATTCGAGAAATCAATGCGAGTAGAATCTACTGCCAAGTGTGGAATAATTCCGGTGTCAGCTGCGCCAGTAATCATGAATAGGGTTGGAAGCCCGAGGCGAAAAAAAAAGCATCAAATTGACCGCGCACACCGCTCGCAAACTGATTGGTGGATAAAGCAACTCTGCACTGATGGTCTGAGGCCTTCAAATATGCTTAGGGCACAGAGGGTGCTCCGAAGATCCCCCGCAATGTCTGCAAACCTTTCCGCAACTTCATACTTAACTCATCGATACCTGACTCCACCCCCGTATCAGATGTCGGGCGAGATGGCGAAATTGGTTGTAAGAGCAGTAGCACGAGGTGCCCCTGGCAGCTTTCCGATCGGTGACTGGAGAGAACCTCGAGGTTGGCCTACGGTCAGTGACGAGGTGAAGAGACAAGGGCATCGGCGAAGTCGCACAAAGGATGAAGACCGCAGATATCAAGTTCGTAGTGATCGAGGGACGGAGGTGGTGATATGGGAATATGTCCCGGAGTATCTAATCAACAAGATAGAGAGCGGGCCCCGTGATGGGAGAAGCAAACCTATGTTGCAGGAAGGTTGTAGAGACCGAATTTCAGAGAATGGTGATGGTGGAAGGTAACAAACTGGGTGGGCTGGCGAAAGAAAAATTGTACCTGTGGCTTGGGAGCAATTAAGATATTCAGTTAGCGAATTCGTGATTAGTCTTGAAACTCTTTAAACTGCGATTCCCAATCGGGTGTCGACTTCACCCAATTGGAAACCCATAGTGTTGGCCCAACGTGACCTGTATCTCCCAACGGATAATGATCGGGATTTGGGCTTTGTTTGAGACCAGGCTGCATGACAGGTATCTAGAGTAAGCCCTGCTATGTAGGAAATTGCTGTTCCAGGTCCTTCTTTGCGAGAAACGAAGACTTTAGAGGCTACCGTACCAGTGCCTGTTCCTGCAGGGAATTCTCATGGAAAATCATTCCTTTTCCGTTTCTTCTCCACATTTTGTAGGGGACAGTATGACACTGTTTCTGGCACTAGATTCAAATTCTATGTTAATGCTCTGTGAGAGGTTGGAAAAAATCATCAATGAAGTTCCGGAGTGCAGGGCCGCTGCTCCGGGTAAATCGGCGTCCCTTTTTGTGATGGCTTCCAGATCAGAAAAAAATAATCCGCGATGGGGAACTACGATAGCTGAAACAGACAACCGAGAATAATAATCTCGAGAGCCTGGTGACCAAGAAAATTGCGGGGATTTTTCGACTTACCGTCGTTCGTTCTCTTTATCACTATCTTATTCTGCCTTCACTCTCACAGACGCGAAAATCCGAAGTTTTTGTCCCGAACGTCCTGTTTAGTCCACTGCCCTTTTCACAGAAAAAGTCGCCAGCTTCACCAGCCTCTCTCGTGGCCCAATGTCAAGGAGTCTATGCCACAATTTGGTCGTATACATACACCAAGCGATGAAGTGATTTTCGACTCTCGTGTTACATTGGGCATTCTCACACACTCTATCAGTGCTCAGGTTTGCGAGCGAGGGAGCATTCGGGAGTGCGACAATCAGTCATAACCTTCACCCTGGTAGACCTGCAATCCCGCTGATCTGAATCTGCGCCTTGGTCCACGCTACAATCCCATGATGGCAGAATGGTCTTGCGCTGAGCTTACCCCGCGGTGCCGGAGATCTTGGCCGTGAATTGACGTGGATCGGGTCCGGACCAGATGATCACTCGATACAATTACAATACTGATAGGAATTCCCCATCTTCGTCCCCCGTTCAAATACTCCCCTGACTTTCCCCTGACGCCCCGACACGATGATGGTCCCATCTTCACCTATGATCCAACTCGACGCACCAGGGAAAATTGGCTTATCCACCCTAGTTGGTACTGGATTAACGATGATGGCCATCACTCCGTGGGCCGTCTTTGTTTCACACATACCCCCCTACCACCCAGCTGCGCTTAGGGGTAATTGAGGAGCCCAGGCTATGAACCAAGGATTCGCCGATACTTATATGGGTCTATCCCGCATATTGCGAGGTGAGTGAGAGGGCCCTGTGATACAGGACCTCTTAATTTCTGCTGCAGATTCGTCGCATTCGGATAAAACGGTCGGACCCGATGAGAATTATACCATGGAAACACAATTGCGATAGCCTACTATCGACACCGGCCGAAGGGCGTAGCGATCGGGACTTCAACCCTAGCCGAGAGTCTTTAATTTCAACCAAACCGGACCAGAATTAGTCTCGGCCGCACCGCCTTCTATATTCATAATCGGTATACCTAACATAGCCCAATTGACAGAGTTCCTCAGACACCCTATTAGTACCGTACAACCCTCGTCCTACAAGCTAAGCAACCAGAACCTCAATTACCTGAAAGTCTATGCCAGCTTTGCAAATCCCTCTATCAAATCATTCCGACGTCCGAATCCCCACCTGGAATGCAAAACCGGAAGATTGAATTTTTTTCCAAACGCACTTTCCTCCTGATCGCCGAATGGAGCCCCGACACACCCCTCGGCGCAGCCCCCTTCCGGTAGCACTGTAAACTCCGGAACAGTTCAATGTCCTAGTACCTGACTTCCAGCGACCGCCGTTGCATCATCACCGCCCGATAATAAACCTGTGTACGAATTTCCAGAGCACACGGAGGGCGGGTTAAGAGCGAGGCCGCACAAAGTGGACGAAACAGAAGAACACACAGTTCCTCCAAATTTTATAGCCCTAGTGTGGCGTGAGAGGCAATACCGCGGTAGGGCCACACCAAGCCCCCAGCCTCATTGACGCCCCCCCCCCCAATCTTGGCCTGAAACCTGTTCAATAAATAATATTTCGCACGCGGAAAACGGGGGTGCACTATAAGCATCTAATACCGATAGCGGTCAGCGAATGCAAGCCAGGGCGGCCAGCTCGGTTGGCTTGGTAGCCACCCAAGGTGGTGTGAGTCATTTCCCAACCCCCCTCTCCCACCAGCGGAGTTAACACTCCCCCCGTCCGTCAGTCCGGCTCTCTCATCTCGCCGATTGAGCCCTCAAATCGGCGAGCCCGCGAGATACCCGACTTCGGCGCCGGCCGGTTGTAGGTCCTTCCTGTATGCGGTGAGAGGAGGACGAGGGATTCAAGACGAGAGGGGGAGATGACGGAGCTTTCCCCTACTCCGCTCTGTTTGACTTCGCGTACCGGTCGCCTAGCCTAAGGTAGTTTTGGTATCTACCGTGAGGTCGGCCGAACATTGGCGCGATGGTGGAAGAAATGAGAGCCCCGAGCACCTCCCACCCCCGGAGCATCGTCATTACCTCCTGGGTTTTTATCACTACTAATAATACTACTACATGGGCACCACCCTCTCTACCACGACTGACTATTGATTGCTACTCATATCTAACATGCTCACTATCAGGATACTCTCTGCAATCCAGTACTCCTATAACCCTGACACCGACATGAAGATCAATCTCCCCATCCTGACACACTGGACATGCGGCACCACACCCGCGCTCGTCCATCACTTGCCGTCCCTCACGTAGCAAGACGTCCCCCACCATCACCTCCGCGAACCGGACTACAGCTGTGAAATTAACTACTCTGCTGGCCAACGTGGAAAGACCCCGACAAAGTCGCGCTACCGACAATCACAGAGGAACTGGACTCCAAACGGAAGGCGACAAATATCCTGCAATGGTAGAAAATTGACAAGGTATTGTGAGTGGTAAACGCCATCTAGGGAGCGAGCCTTGTAAAGTGGCGTGCCTTCGAGTCAGCTTTGGAGTAGGGCTTAGAGGAGCAGTGTTCCATGCCGCCTCATACGCCACCCTAACCTGGCTTCGGGCTCATAACTGCCGGGATTGGATCGTAACTGCATTGCCCGGGATCCCACGTGGCGTATACTCATGGCACCTAGGGCTAAGCGCCATTCCGTCCGGACCGGTTCTCAGACTCGGCCCCCGAGATATCTTCATTTCCATGGGCACAGAAGGCTAACGGACGACATAGTGGTTAGTGGGCGCGCGAGTCGAGGATTTTTACAATAACGACGGGGAGATCCCTAACCATGCGGCGGTTTATAACTTGACATGGGTATCTGCCCATCCCATTGCGCATTCTCGCAATACAAAGCTAATATACACCACCCTTCTGCAAGCACCGAACCCCCCGGGATGTATGGTCCCTGTATCACACCTCGCAATCCGTTGAAATGGGTATATGGTAGTCGTACTGCTCCAAGTGCTATGGTCTTTGTTATTTCTATTTCGCGCCTTGGCTACAACGACTGATTGCCCACTTCCCTCTTGCAGTACTTTATCCCAGCGGCCCGGTTTCGGGGGGGGGGGTTTCAAAAAGGTTCTAGTAGTCAGTTGGTCGAGGTTCAACCCCGGTGGTATGACGTGTGATTTCGGATCTCCCCAGGATGTAGAAAATATGTTAATTTACAGTCATGTAAAGACACAGAAACAACAGAATCCCAAGAGCATAGTCTATGGAGTGGGTCACCTTACAGCACATTCGGAAGTGGGTCAATCAATTATAAACGTGAGGAAAATCAATCAAAAGACCCGGAACGTATTCCAACTGCGAACCCTACTATCATGAATACCACCGTCTCCCCCCGTATCCATTCGCAAGAAATTCCGAAGCCTAGCATGGGATACATCTTCACCCAAAACAGGGAAAAACGATAGAGCCACCTCCAATATGCATCCCCTCATCTCCGGGCACCAGCTATCCCCGATTCACGCCGGGAAATGCACTCAACAGTAGAGGATTTGGGATATTCAACCCCCACCACTTGAATTCAAGAATGCAACCGCGGTGGAAATCTCGAACCCCTATAGGTGAAGCCATCAATAAGTAGTACGCCGTAATATTTTTTGAGTATTCATCCACACTCCCCTACTCACTCATATCTCTTCCGTAGCGGCAACGCTAGTGAATTGCCGTGTTCCCTTTGTGGTGGTGGAATAAAAATGACATAACCGGCCCAAGGCATCGCGGTACAGAGCAGTACAGCACAGTACAATACTTTGCACACAGCCTTTCCGATCGCGCATCGTGGATCACCTCGTACTGCAAGACCCCCCCCATTCAGAGTGTGGACTGCGAGACTGCGTATGATTACTGCTTTGCTCCTTGCTGACGAGAGTGTGGGCCTGTGCGAAAGTGACCAAGATATTTGTACTTGACTCCTTGCGAAAAAGGACACGACCAGCGAACTAAGCCACAGTTCCGTTAGTCGTGGCGATTCATCACCTTTACCAAACAGAATTGTAGGCATCTTCACGCGAGGTTCGATTATCACGATTCGTAACACTCCAACCACGTAATTGACGACCACAGGTTCTATCCAAATAGTATGTAATAAGCGATGACTTTGTTGGTGGGGCACGACCCAACATGGATGGACACCTATGACACTCCATGACGGAGGAATACCATATTTGACATGGCAAGATGCTAGATCGGTTGAGACTTGCGGCAAAGGTTAGTGGGAGAAAATTTTTAGGAGTGTATACAAGTGGACTACGCGCACATCATTTTTGAATTGTTCAATTGATTTCGGAGAAGCGGACCAACGAATACGAAACATACCCACAACTATATAATATGAAACCAATGTCAACACGGCGGCTATTTGGGCCAGCTTGTCAACGTCAGCCGAAGGGTATTGGTGTTCTCACACCTGAGATGATATTAGTGGTTTTTCATCTTTTACGTCCCTCAAAGTGGTTTTAAGATTGCGCGCGCCAAGATGGTTTTTCTAAGGTAATAATTTCTTGCCGGGACCCCAAATCATACTTACAGTAATGTCTGGGCTTATGAGCGTGAAGTTATAATATCGGCTGCGGACTCAAAGTTGTCACAACACGAAAAGCAACAAGATAATTATGATCCACTCAAATATGTAAAACAAAGCGGGCCACCGCTCCCCATGCCCGAGTTGTCCACAATCGACCATATTCAGAATCACACTCTTGAAGTCAGTGTGGGACGAAATACACATGAGAAAAGCTCAACCACATTGAAAGCAGACACAGCATGAGTCGACCCCAGATACGATGTCCACATGCAGACACCTCATGACAAGTATTAACACAATTGACAGATTGGGCATACGGCGTTCTCTGGCTTTCAAGTGCGCGTGTGGACTACTGGTTAAGGACAAGAAGATTTACACCGTTGATAAATCCTGCCAGCACATCACGGCCCTAATAGGCCCCCCTATCACGTTTATTCTCGGCCACATGAGTTCACCATGACCAAAGGCTGACGTGAATCATTCCCTCTGCGCCGTCCGGAAAGCCTTCCCAGTTAAGCACGTTGCGGTGGATACCGGCCACAGGGGGTACTTCTAAGTTATCGAGGCATCGAAATAGATCCTCCTGTTCGTGGAGAGAGGGTTTGGGAGGTTCAATGTATGAGGTTGGGCCACTAGTGTCGACTCCTGTGGCAAGATCACTGAGAACGATATCACGACTCACCACCCCCATAGACCCCTCATAAAGCTTTTGTTTCTGCCGCAACCCCTCGAGCTCTAGACACAACTCTTTGTTGACTTGATCCGCAGAGGCAAGCAGGGCTTTCAGATAATCATGGTCGACAGCTAACCTTGTCCTCTGATCACGTAAAGCCTGTTTGTCTTTTTGTTTGCGTTGACGTGAGGACTGTGCAGCGGCACGATTTCGCAAGATTCGCTCGATCCTTCTCTGCTCCTTCTCCTCAGCAGTCTTAGCTCGCTGTCTGTAGGTTGTGTCAGAGATCGAAGAGTGCTGAAGTTGCTAACAGAATTGCGTATGGTTTGTACACTCACCTGGGAGGAATGTTAGTGGTAGGAATGGGCAACTCCCTACCCCACAACTTCCTCCTCTTCGTCACTGGTGCGGCGGAAGTTTGATGGTTCACCTCGTTAACCTTCCCCAGTTGAGAAGAGGATAGAGAACTAAGAGTCTCTTTTGGAGAGTTTTGGTCGGACAGCAAATTGTAATGGCTACCTGCGTTCGGTTTTGGCGAATTGCAGGATTCATTACCAATTATCGAGGTGCCCATTTCGCTATCCGAGAATGAAAAGTCCTCGTCCCCACGGAGGGCTGCAAAAATTGAAGCGAACCAGGAGTCAACCGACTCCTCTGACATCGTGTTAGTCGGGGGGTATCAACCAGGGAAGATCAGCTGTGGCTGGGATGAGTCGCGACTGATAAACAGAATGTAGCGATTTCAATCAGGTTGCAGCTATTGATCGTGTCGGGAACAGGTAAAATAGATATCGGGAGCGAGATGATGGCCTGAGAAAATGTGGCTTGAAACCGAGAAGCGAAGTGGATGTGTTGATGACAAGAAGTGAAATATTTCGGAAACCGGAGGGGAGGGAGGTTGAGTATAGAACCTATTCGGCAAGAGAAAGCTCCAGGGGGGGAAGAAAAACCGTAGTCGAAAACAAGGGACGGTGGATGAGTCCTGTTTCCGATGCCGCTATAAGTTGTACGAAGAGCAAACTGTCGGGTTGATGAAGAGTAAGTCTGGAAAATTGATAGAAGAGAGGTGGGTTCCGATGGGCGATGGCAACGGGGTTTATACGAACGGTGGCCAAGCCTATTGGAGGGTTTGGGGTTATTCAATGCTGAAAGTATGCATGCAGGAGTATCTGCCATACCGGTGTCACGCGCAATGCTTAGCGTCTCTATCCCTCCCCAGTTTTCCTTCCCCACTCGGGGGTTTAGCAACATGCTGGTCTTGACGGGCGTCATGGACTTGAATGGTTGAGAAAGCATCAAAATGCCATGGCTACAGCAATCGGGTACTGTGCGCGGCAAGCGAGGACGCAAGGTTCTTGATCCAGAATGCTTGCCTCCCCAGAAGCTTTCCCCAAGACTTTCAAAACACAAGGAGCTTGTAGTACCGAACCGGCATACGCCCAAAAGCCCAACACGACTTAGGCCCCTGCCAATTAAGCAGCCCATCCCCCCAACCATAACAGTGAGCGGACACATCTCGCAACCATCCTCCGATGATCAAATTCCTAATTCCCTAATCGTGGAAACTTTCTGGCGGTCGGCCACAACCATGGACACTCCCACTGAGTGCAGGACAGCTGGAGGTCACTTTGAGGCTCATCATTATTTTTAGGATCACCATTCCGTTGTTACTCGAAACCACTTTGCAGCCCTATATTAGAGGTAAATCTCGAATCAAGTGAACCAGTTGACCAAAAGCCTTTGCGAGATCCGAAAAATGCATAGATCGAGACACACCATGCGAGTCAAGCCAACAAGAAGGTCTCTACCTTAATGATCGGTGTTATCAAATGACATGGAAGCTGGAGAAAATACATATGAATTAAGGTCTTTTAACTTTATATCACCCAACGAGATAATGTCCACAGACAAAGAATCTGCTGCAGATGCAGCTTAAGCCACACAACATTGCGCCGCCAGAAAGCGATGTTGAACGGAAAAGTGACGTTGCACTGTCAGGCGCTCACGAGGAGTTGCAATGGTTTTGCGCCGGCGAGCACCCATGGCTTGTGTAGAGTACTCTGCAAACCAGGGCCGCGCAAGAACCACGCGGGGTGCTGTTTTCTATATGGTGCTCTTTGGTCCCAACGAAGGAAATAAGGACTATCTTCTGAAGAGCACAAGGCCTTGTGCGACTGAAGTGCGATCAAGAGGTACGTTCCTCCCATGTTTGCCAACTAGGCTTACAATGGAGATTAGCTATTACCACTAGGTTGAGACTCATGGTGGAAGTTTTGGAATGATTCCGGGCCATTCTTATTTGATTTTTCAAGTGGTATTGCATGTAGTTGGTAGTTGGAGTTTACTGGAATAGGCAAGGGTTGGTGTGGGATCAAGGGGCTTTGGGAAGAATGTGGTGCGCATCGAAAGATATGGGCATCGAGAAGCTGTGAATTGGATAACCCCCATCTCTGAATCTGACCCTCAAGGGACGCACCACGATTTCCGAATGAATTATCATAATCCGCTCACAAGCCTCAGATGCCCTGATCCCATATGCTGGTCTATCTTTGCTTATCCTCCAGGTCGATGCTCCCTGGAAAATGGACTTCTCATTCATTGTGGCAAGTGGGGTATCAACGATGAAGGTGATCACTGCTAGGAACCTGCTCATTTCAAACGCCTACTGCACTACAACCCGGCGACGCTTACAAGTAATTCGGGAGTGGGGGCTATGAAGCAAGGGTCCGCAGGTAACTGTTTGGCTCTATCCCGAAAATTGCAAGGTGGATGACGAGGGGCCTTTGATGGAGGGCTTATCAATTTCTTCTGGAGATACGTCGCTAGCGGATGAAATTGTGGGACTGGAGGAGGTTTATACGAAGAAGGCTCAATGTCAATATCTTATTATCGACACCGGCGTAAGAGTGTGGTGATCTACAATACGATCCTATGGAAAGGTCTTCAATTCCACCTACACCGGGCTGCAATCACTCTCGGCGGCACCATCATGCATATTGCTAATCAATATAACTAACAAACAAGGCCAAATTGAGATGGTTCGCCGGCGAGCATATCAGTACCGTATTCCCTTCCTCATACGAAGCAAGATACGAGAACCTCAATTACCTCAACCTCTATCACTGCTTTGCCAATCCCTCGTCGATTCAATCATTCAGACATGCGGACCCCCACGGGTAATGCAGACCCAGCAGAGTCAATTCATGGCCAGAATGAATTTGACCCCGACTGTCGAGCGGGCCCGCTACGCGCACCATCGAATTTCCCCAGTGAACCCCCTCCCCCGCGCACCCGCCATATTGTTGCACCGTAATCTCCGGCCAAGTGAGATGTCTATTTACCATGACTCGCTTCCCGCGACCTCGGTTCCGGTATCCCCAGCCGCACAAAAAATCTCATTAAGAATGAAACCAAAACTCGGAATCCGGGTTAAGTGCAAGTCTGCCGAAACTAGAGAAAGCAGCAACAACACACAAACATTCAGCCAATTAAATAACCATCATATGAGGTAACAGGGAATAGGGCGGCACGCCAACCCCTCACCCCCCGACCTCCTCGAGGCTCTCCCACTTCACGACCCCCCAGAAAACGCGTTCTAGGCAACGGCCCGAGCACCGAAAACCGGGCCCGCACCGCACGCATCCCACACCGATACCCCTCGACCAATGTCAGCCCGGGCGGGATGCCAGCTCGGTTGGGTGGCTGGCCGGCCTGCGTTGTCAGTTATTCCGCAACTACCCTCTTCAACCGCCCCAGTGAAGGCTCCGCCATCACCTCGTGATGCTCTCCCATCTCCCCGTGTGACATCACTGGTCCGTGGGCCGCCGGTACTCTTGACCTCGGTGCTCCCCTGTCCGTCCTACACGGATTCAGTGACATGAAGACAAGAGATTCAGGACGAAAGATAGAGATGATGCAGGTTTCTATTCTTCCGCTTTGTGTGACATGGTGTACCCGGCTGCTTGGGATGAGGGAGTTTGGGTAATATGTGAAAGGAAATCGGCAGCGCGTTTGAACGATGGTGGAAGTGATATGAAACCCAGGAGGACCGACGAGTCAGAGAGCATCATCCTTAGCTCCGGCCTTGTCATTACAACTATTACTTCTACCACCTGTGCACCACCATCTCTACCCCAACTCATGATTGATTGCTACTCGTATCTAACACTCTTACTATCCGAATTCTCCCGGCAATTCGGGACCACTATACCCCTAACTCGAAAACCAAGATCAGCCTCTCTGTCCCCAGACCGTTGGCATTGGGCGCCACGGCCGGGCCCGTGCATCACTTCCCCTCCTCCATGCACGGATTGTCATCACCCCCACCACCTCCTCGAACCATACTTCCTCTCGCAAATTTCTGTACTCCGCCGTCCCATGAGCACACCACCCCGTAGGATGACGGTGTTTACTAATGTTACCTAGGACTAATCAGGTAACTTCCATCCGCAGCGGCGCTCAGATTTTACCACCGGGATATCTCTTTTCATGTGGGCACCGATGGCGGAGAGACTTCATGGTGGTCTGTGTGCACGCAAGTCATGAATTCTGACTCCAACGACGGGGGGATCTCTCACCCTGCGGCTATTCCGCAGTTGATGTGAGCTGTTTCCCCTCCCAAAACCGCTTCCCACAACACGAAGTTAACACAGACGACCCCTCCATTATCCCTAAACCTGCCGGAAGACGTAGTCCCTACCTCATACCTAACAATTGATGGCTAGGGTTGGATCCTTGTCTCCCTACAAGATCTAGCATGATTTTCGTTATTGCTATTTCGGATGTTCGCTTCAGCGCATTAAGGTCAAACTCCCTCTTGCATTAATTTGACCTAACAGAGCGATTTCGGTGGTTGTGTCAAAACGGATCCTGTTGTGGGTTGGTCGAGGTTCAACACCACTCGCAGGTGGTGGGGTTTCAGATCTCCGGGGTTGTACAAAATAGGTTACTGTGATTTCAAAAAGGTCAAGGCACGAATCCCTAGCACATAGTCTGTGCAGTGATTCACCACACGCCAGATACGGAAGTAAGCGGGTCAATCAATTAGCAAAGTTAGGAAGGGGCGTCGGGATACCAATGAACGTCTGCGATTCCGACACCTTCTGCCATAACAGTCACTGCCACCCTATCGATTCGGAACAGATTCGCAAGCCTATCCTACTATATAACTTTACACAAATAAGGGTAAACCCATCAAACCAACTACAACGTACATCTCCTCAAGTTCGGAAGCCAGCTTTATTGTTATGAGCTTGCAATGAGAGGATAAGCGGTGATCTGGATTCTTAAAGGAGGTAGATAATGCAACAAGGTAAGGACTGGTGGCTACCGAGTATTGTATTGTTGCTGCTTGCTCTTTTTTCTAATTATGGGAAACAGGAGCGGTATATATAGAAAATACAGAGATAAAAACATGAAGTTCCTGCCATCACGATAAAGGACATATTTTGCTAGAGTTGCCTTCACACCGGTACCGAGTCCGGAAACACAGGGATGACTTGCGAACCCCCCTACCGGAGGTGAGACCGGAGAAGGATCTCCCTTCCCCGGCTCGCTGTGTCCTCCGGTCCACACCCTACCATGACCAGGATGGATGATACATGAGCTAGGTATACTGACCCCCGTTTTCCTATCAATAATGGGTACATGAAGGAAACTAACCGAACTCCAAGGACATAAATTAAGAGAAAAAGACAGGGAGGAAATATTCGATGTCGTTCTTAAGCGAGATATGGAGAATGAAACACGGGAGATTTTTTCTCTTCACCGAGATACGAGAAATAGACAAGGAAGGAATTCTCTAGGCACAGAGAAACTGAAAAGAGTCGCAGTAATCGCCGGTGCTGAGTTTTCAACAAGCTTTCACCCATTAATGCGGGACTATACTGTAATGTAGAGCACATAGGCTATTCAACCTGCGCCGCTGGAATGAAAAAAGTGGGAACTGGTGGAAATCCGCAACCACGATAGGCCCTGTGATCCATTGGGACTGCGTGGTCCAATGTTTGGAGTATTTATCCACACTCCCCTTGTTACCGACTCATGTCTCTTCCGTACTGAAGATGCTTCCGATGAAGTGCGGTGTTCAATTTCGAGGGAAGGAAGAAAGATTGGTTAACTGGCTCAGGACATCGCGCTACAGTGCTGTACAGCCGAGCATAATACCTTCCACTCCGCATGCCAAATAACTCCGTCGAAAACCTTCAGTGCAGTGTGACCCCTCCCCATACTTGAAAGCAGCTACTAACAAACCGTAAGATGAACATGAGAGCGAGGGAACAGACAAGTGCGGCGCGTTCTCAAACCGGTGAACCGCATCACGAACCATTTCCTTTTTGCAGCCCACCCAGCGAGATCTACACGACCACCATATCCATATCGCACTCCTACCCGTTTTGTTTACATCTTCCACAGTGGCTCTGGGAAGCACTGGAGCCAGCATTAGAAATTGTGGCCCACCGACACGCGTAATGTTTTTCCCACCTGGTAATGTTATATAACATATCATACCCACACACACAACACCTAAGAAGCGAGAAAGGTTGTCCAGTAATTGGGGCTTTGTTGTTGGTCTCGGACGGTAAAACCGTTCCTGTCGCATTCGACAAATTTCGGTTGCAGCGGGATTCTCCGAATGGTGTGGGAAAGAACGCTGTTCGAAAAAGCATAGGTTCCTCAGTTGGTGTCTCCCGATGGGGGACTCTGGCTGTGATATCTGATAGCGTGGTTTGGTTTGTTGTGGTGCGGTAATAATTTGGTGGTGCAGATTAGTGAGAGTGCGTGACCGGTGGGGATGTTAATTCTTGTCAAGTATTGCTATTTAGTATATCGCTTTTGGTCAGTGATTGCTACTCTGAGGGTTGGAGGGTGCTTGTGTGCGATAACGTGAAAGATGTTGCATTTCCGTTGTTAGAAGTCCCAACCGAGCAATATTTGGTTTTCTCATGGAAGTACAAGTACGTATAGGATGATTCTCAATTCTTGCAGTTTTGACGATTATTCAATGACAACTCACAACGGGAGCCGAATTTCACAATGAAATTTTGAGTAAACCGCAAATCAGGAAATGCCCCTCTACCGCTTGGGAAATCCATATACCCGGCCACTTCCCTCAAACCCTCAAACTCCTATAGTGCAAATGGACCCAAACCGGGTCCGCCGAATGGGCCAAACGCGATTTCTGACTAGTCAACCACAACAAGTAATTTTGCAAAAGAAAAACCGCTAGGTTTGAACTTGAAGCTAATTCTATGGAGAACAGGGTAGCGGTTGTTTTTTAAAAACTTAAAGCTTGTCAGTAAGAGTTATGAAAGTTTAAAACGTGAAAGTTTTGGTAAGAGTGAAACTAGGGATAGAATTTACTTAGGATCAGGATATGAAATACTTTGGATTACTAAAAAATGGTGATAGTTGATGAATATAGTTTTAGAGAGTAAACTTGAGTGCGTAAAAACATTACAATCTATTTCAATATCAATCGACTATCAACATCAATATGCACCGAAGTAGCAACAAATGAAAACATATGCAAAGTATTGGTTTCAAGGTGGCCGTCGGGAGGAGTCCTGCAATGTACCATGTTCCACAAGCACCAAATCAGAAGGCCACTAATTTGACAGGTATCAGCAACCTAGACCATTACAGATTACGGATTGCTCTTTTTCGGAATCCAAGCAGTGCTTCGTCTTGACGAATGATAAGTATGCAATTGCGCCCAGTATGTCCCGTGGACAAAATGGCCCTCCGAAAAGTACCCTGTGGCGAACAGCCAAATAGAAGAAGGAGGAGGAGGAGTAAAAAATATTAGAGTAGCAGCAGAATGAGGCTTATCCAGAGGGAAATTGGTAAGAGGTTGAAAGATTGGTGGCGGAGAAATGGCCAATGGTTTCACGAGAGACGCGAGCAACTGTGGTGAAAAGATGTATGATTGATCTGAATTCAACAAGTGAATTTGAGTATGTTAATATGATACTAATATGAAGTATGCTAAACTAGGGGTCGCTGATATATGGCAGGTATGGAAGCGAAAAAAGCGAATTGCTAAAAGCAATCAGGATCTTGAAAGATACCACCAAGTGCTTCTGTTCATCAACTGGTAAATATAGTATCCTGAGCTTCCGCAGAAGACAACCTCCACCAATAGAGCAACTGGCGCGGGCAGAAGCAAGCATACAGCTGCTAGTATTATCCTCAGGAAGAGAAGTTGAATTCAATCACATTCAATCATGTTAAGTTATCGTGGAAAGTATGCCAAGTCACAATCCATGCTGTGTGATGCAAGAACAATGATTTATGTATGTGAGTATATTGCAGAAGTTGGTGAAAGTACGTAATCCAATAAATGCAAGCTATTTTAAAAGATTATAAGATTAATTAACATGACGGCAATAAATTGCATATATCTGTACTTGGTCTGCCAAAGGCAGTCACTGAATAGTGGGCCACTCAAACTAGTCCATAAGATCCGCAGATGCGGGTGTCCTGTGTTTACGAAGAATTGATTGCGAAGCATACCAAGGCAAGAATGAGTCTGACTGCTTCAACAGTAATTAATTGGTTGAAAATATTGGGGTTTGAATAGAAAGAGGTGAGAAACGGTGTGTATGTTGATGGGTATGAGAAAACAGATGTGGCTTTCTATCGCCAACAGTACTTTCTTCCCGGGTGGATGGAGTATGAGAAGAGGATTCCAAAGTGGTTATTTACTGGAGAAGTAAGATATCTTCAACTGCCAGCTGGAGAACGACTCCTCATTCTATGTGTACATGATTAGTGTACTTTTCACGTAAATGATAGCTGACACCAGTGCTACATTCATAAGGACCAACATCTTATTTGAAAGAAATCGCATAGTCAAGGCCTCATAGTTACTCATTGCGTTCTTGCCTGCAATATCCTAGAAATATTCTCCTCTACCCCTTTGCCATCAATTCTTCAGTAGTGAGTCATTGAACCAATCCAGGGTCTTACAATTAATCTCAGATAGGCTACTGAATATATCAAAGTTTGCTAAGGGTCCTGGGGAAAAGGTCAAAATCTGATTGACCATTTTCTCAACATTTCAATGCCAATTTTCAAAGCAACATTTTCCAATGCAAAAGGCCTATTTCTTTTCGACCATGCCACCTCTCACACTACCGATGAAAAAGATGTGCTTTGAGTCTCCTCTGTGAATATGGATACTGGTGGGAAACAACTACATCTGTGCGATTGAGGGTTCTACAAGCCTATATGAGTTACATTGTGCTATCAAAAAATGAGTTGTGTTTCAGATGACTTATCAGTACCAGCAAAATGGGGAAGTAAGTCCAAAGGGTACGAAAGAGTCTTGTACCAGCATGGCCTATGGCCAGAAGAAGGGTTATGACAGGACTGGAAGAGTAAAAAATCGAACAAAGATCACGAGCACTCTAGTAATCCATGCTGCGCTTGAAGATTACTCTTAGTACAGTCGGACCGTCTTGACCAAAAGTCCCGACTTCAAGAGGAGATAGAAAAAAAGGGTCATCTGTGATGGTTCTTTCCCAGGCTTCCTTACGAATTGAACTGGATTGAGTATAGATGGGGAAGGGCAAAGTGGTATACAAGGAAGAATTGCCAATATAATTGGCCTTGACTAGTGCAGATTGTTCCAAAAGCACTGCACGAAATACCCTCCCTTTTACTTCTCAAGTACTGGTGGAAGAGTACATGTATACTTGATGCTTACTACGCTGGATTACAGTATGGAACATCTCAATATACTAATGCTGTTTACAAAAGCCACCGTGGTGTATCTATAGCTCAGAGCTCTAGTTCGATCTTGTTTTAAATATCTTCGTTATATTATATTAAGTGCACAATTCTATTTAATTTCACCTATTCAGCTCTTCACTCATTTCCCCCAAGTCTATCATATCACCTTACCCATCAGGTCTTGGCAATTCTTGTCTCAATTCCGATCAGTTGCCACGGAATTGCCGTTTCACCGAAGGACCCACCTTTAGACACTTTCTCTTATAATATGGGCTATGATCTGTCGAGAGTACCTTGGGATTCTTGTTCTTTCTGTACCGCCTGCGGTGTCCTATATATACACAAAAGCTAGCCACATGAAAGCCCTTTCTGTATCTTCGTTTTTGTCTTCAAGTCCACACCCCCTGATGCTTCTGCCGAACATTGCGTCCATGAATCCCTTCCATCTGTTTCATCTACTTGCTGAGTTTTCCTAACTATTGCCTTCCCAAACGGTCCTGATACCTTTGCCTGTTTTACTATCATCCCAGTGTAATATTTGTCCATTCCATCCCTTGCCTAACCTTAGCTCCAAACCTTTTTCACCCTGATAGCCAGTTCTGGTATCTTCTCAAAACATCTCTGATGCACCTAACCTCTGGTGCAAACAACCATCGCTTCAACTACTATCTTCTGCAACACTTTCTAACACATCACTCACCTAATCCAAACATCGATAGTCATCGGTATTATAGATATGGAACCTTCGCGTCGGTTTTTTTAACATCCCCCCTTGCAAAGAGGTCCATATTCTGTCGTAGACACGAGTCCCATGCCTTGTGTGTGTTTGTCATGCGGTTGGCGCGGGAGCGCCTTCATCATGATATTTGCAATCATGTCGGTACTGGGGCAGAAGTGGAGGTCGATTTTCTCAGTGGTGACCAGGTCTCGTATAAAGTGATATTGAATATTGATGTGCTTCGTCCGCACATGATATTCTGGGTTACGAGCGAGTGCGATGGCCCCTTGGTTGTCACCGTGAAGAGTTGCCATTGGGAGTATGTGCTGGAAGGCTCTGATCTCATCCAGGAGGACTCGAAGCCAAAGGATTTCTTTTGCTGCTTGTGTCATGCTCATGTATTCCGCTTCCGTTGTTAAGAGAGCTATGGAACTCTGCTTCTTACTCGCCTAAGAATTTGCCCCTTCATTTAATAAAAACACAAATCCTCCTACTGACTTGCGATCTTCACTAGAACCCCAGTCTGCATCCGATTACCCACCACAGATATTGTTGACACCATAGTGTAATGCATATGTCTTAGTTGCAATTAAGTACCGAAAGATTCTCTTCACTGCGATCCAGTGCTCCGGCTTCGGTATATGGTTAAACTGACTAACCAATCCTACTGCGTAAGCAAGATCCGGTCTTGTCCCAAGCATTGCATACATCAATGACCATACAGCTGACTAATAGAGTTCAAGGTTCACGTTTTGGCTTTCGGTAGTGTCTTTGTTGGTAGTAGATGCAAGATGAATATTGGGATCGAGTGGGGTCAGGCTGGGGCGTGCATCCTGCATTCCATGACGATACAGGATTCGATCAATATAGGCATGCTGACTGAGGGTGAGGAGTCTTCGATTACGTATGCGTTTGATTTCTAGTCCAAAAAAACATCTTGAGCTCGTCCAAGGCTATCATCCCGAAGGTTTTTACTAGGGTATTCTTTATCCAGGTGATTTCCTGACTATCCGCCGCTGCCAGCACAAGATCCTCAACATAGATTAAAGCCACAATCCGTCGATCATAGTTTATATACAGGCTGTAGTCTTGAGAACTGTGGTAGAAGTTGTGCTCCCAGAAGAAAGAATTGAACTTTTGGTACCAAGCCCACGGTGACGGGCGTAATCCGTAAATTGCTTTTACTAACCGACAAGCATAACCTGGCTCTGGTGTCTTGTCGATACCTTCTGGGAATTCCATAAATATTTTTTCCTCGCGGGTTCCATTAAGGAAGGCTGTCTTTACATCCGTACTGTGAACTTCCGAATCATGCTCCCCTGCGAGGGCTAATAGTACGCGTAATGTCGTAAACTTAGCACCCGGTGCAAACGTCTTTTTGAAGTCAATTTCAAGCTCCCGTGAGTAGCCTTTCCCAACTAGCCGTACCTTAAATCTTCCGCCTTCATTTCTTCTAAAGAGCCACTGGCAGCCAACAATGTTTTGCCCTTCTGGTACCTTCTCTACTACCCAGGTTTTATTCTTTTGTAGAGAGTTGAGCTCACTCTCCCATGCCCGTTTCCAGGCTATGGCGTTCACGCTCTGTAGTGCCTCATGCAATGTAACAGGTTCTTCAACAATGGCCATGTAGGTTGGCCAGGCTAGAAGTCCGAAAATTCCCTGTCTCTGGTGTACTCTGGGGATTTGCGAATAGTCGAGGATGGGCTTGCTCCCGTGTCTGGCACCTGGTTCTCTTTACCAAAGTGGTCTGGCTTCCTCACTATGATCGTATGTTGGTCGTATGTATTTACCAGTATAGTGCTATCATCTGGGTCCATTGGGGGTAGGGGTTCTCCAATATGCACTTCTTCTTCTGCTCTTCTGAGCTGCTTAGTACTTTCCACACTTGGTTGCCCCTCATTTTCGTTGGAGTTTTGATAATCCGAAGAACTTTTACTTTCGGTATCGATTAAAGCTTCTTTGGTAATGGCGGAGTCTGGGGAGTTTCTGGGTAAGTGCTCTTTTGTTTGCTCCTCGAATACAACATTCCTTGTGACGACTACCGGCTTTGCTTCCTCATGGTAGACTCGATAGACTCTGCTGCCCCTCTCTTCCGTATATCCTACCAATCGACATTTCCGCGCTCTGCGGTCTAGTTTCCTTCGTGTTGGGGCAGGTATGTGACGATATGTTGTACAACCAAAGACTCGTAGATGGCTGATCGAGGGCAGTACTCCTAACCATATCTCAAAAGGTGTTTTATTGTTGTGTGCACTGCGCGGTAAATGATTGATAATGTGAACAGCTGTAAGAGCCACATAACCCCAAAACCTTGGTCCTAATCTGGCATCGAACAGCATGCACCTAACCATTTCCATGATAGTTCTGTTACCTCGCTCAGTAATGCCATTATGCTATGGCGTATATGGTGGTCTCATTCTGTGTTGATTCCTTTCTCCGCAAACTAGTTCCTAAAACTATGTCCCGTATATTCTCCTCCTCCATCTGATTTCAGGTGCTTTATTCTTTCCCCTGTCTGGTTTTCCACCTTTGCTTGATACTCTTTGAACCGTTCAAATACCTCTGACTTCTGCTGCAATAGCGATATGCCAATTCGGCCTGATCTCTCAACAATAAATGTTGCAAAGTACCGTTCGCCTATCAACCCCCCTTCGGCCATCAGACCACATATGTCCGAGTGCACGGTATGCAACAACTCTTCACACTTCTTTCTTTCACCGGTGAGGTTGTCTCTTGTCAGTTTGCCTTCTATACATGCACTACATACTGCACTCACTCCTCCGGGATCTGCCATGGTGACAATTTCCATTCCTGATACTGACTGTTGAAGCTTTTCCATAGCTTGGGGGCTCAGACTTGGATGGCCAACTCATCTGTGCCAAACCTCCTGTGATGCTTTATCACTGGCCCTGGATACTCCAGCCAACGCAACTTCTTGTAGCCTGGTTAGGTAGTAAATGTTCCCCTACCATTTTGCTATTCCTTGTATGGTATTTCCTGTACTAACTGCACATGTAGTCTTGGTAAATTCGACATGAAAGCCTTGGTCCACGATACTAGCAACACTCAATAGATTGCTTTTGATATCTGGTACATGCAGGACGCCGGCAAGGAGGATACTACCCGAAGCAGTGGGTATTGTGATGTTGCCCTATCCTATAGCGGTAATTTCCTTTCCATCTCCAATAGTTATCGCAGTGCGTAATATGTTGATGTAGTCTTCAAATAGGATAGGATTTGCAGCAAGGTGCCTCGATGCACGCGAATCAATAATCCAATCAGTGGTTCTGTCTCGTGGCCTATCGATGCCCATGAAGGCTAGGTTTCCTCCACTCGTTTTTTGCTGCAAGTCTCCCTTCCTCTTCAGACATTCATTTTTCCAATGAACTTCCTTATTGCAGTGGTGGCACCGGCCAGTGACACTTCCTCGGCTGCCCGCTTTCCTCCCAAACCTACTCGAAGAACCCCCTTTCTACGCTCTTCCAAAACAACCTCTACCAAGGATACGATTTTCTACTGGATAAGTTCCTCTTCCAATATTACTACTCTGGCGAAACCCAGAACGTGCAGACATAGCGGAGAGAGGTTGCACGTTGGCATCCGGACCACTATTGCTTCCTGCTTGTCATCGCGTTGCCTCTAGAAGTAACCTTGAACGGAGAAAGTCAACTGTGATCATATCCGCTCGGGACTGGACTGCCATTATGAGTGGCTTGTAGGACTGGGGAAGTGAGAGGCTGAGCATTGATACCAGATCGCTATCTGGAATGCCGATTCCATCTGGATAGAGGTTTGCGACTTGGGTAGACAGTTCCTTGAAGCTGTTGAGCTGTGCTGATATATCCTGAGCCTGTTTTAAGTGAAGGCTCCATAACCGCTGCATCAGAACCATACGTCCATTTGAGCCTATCCCTTGATGTACTTTAGCGAGCACATCCCAAGCCTCCTTTGTGTTGCTGGTAGTTTGGATATGGGGTATTTGGGAGTCGCGGATATTCAGAGAGAGGATCGTGAATGCCTGATCGTTGATCCGTTCAAATGTGGTACTAGTAGTGGACGATTCATCAGTAGGATCATTTTCAACTACATGGGCAAGTCCCTTCTCCTTCAATATTCTAAGTACACGAAACTTGCAAGCAACATAGTTGCTTTTGCCTATTGCCATCGATCCATCGAGCTTCTCAATTGAATGACTCAGTGTGGTATATGGGTGGGGCGCAGGAGGACTTGGTATTGTAGTGACAGCTGCCGCACTTGCCGCCGCAGCTGCTCGAGTACTTGCTGCCATTGAGACAGGTAGAACTGAAAGTTGAAAAACAAGAAAGGTTTGGGGAAATTTAGACAAAGGGGGTTTGAAGAGAATGATTGTCTGGCGCGATCTGGGCTCATAATCTCTTATAATATGGACTATGATCTGTCGAGAGTACCTTGGGATTCTTGTTCTTTCTGTACCGCCTGCGGTGTCCTATATATACACAAAGGCTAGCCACATGAAAGCCCTTTCTGTATCTTCGTTTTTGTCTTCAAGTCCACACCCCCTGATGCTTCTGCCGAACATTGCGTCCATGAATCCCTTCCATCTGTTTCATCTACTTGCTGAGTTTTCCTAACTATTGCCTTCCCAAACGGTCCTGATACCTTTGCCTGTTTTACTATCATCCCAGTGTAACATTTGTCCATTCCATCCCTTGCCTAACCTTAGCTCCAAACCTTTTGCACCCTGATAGCCAGTTCTGGTATCTTCTCAAAACATCTCTGATGCACCTAACCTCTAGTGCAAACAACCATCGCTTCAACTACTATCTTCTACAACACTTTCTAAAACATCACTCTCCTAATCCTAACGTCGATAGTCGTCGGTGTTATAGATATGGAACCTTCGCGTCGGTTTTTTTAACACTTTCCACCGTACACAATGTTGCGGCACCTCGGCTCCATATTGTCAAACACATCGGCGATACCAGTGACACCAGGGCTGCGAGTGCCTAGGTGAGGGAGCAGTGCCAGCGCGGTGCTCCTGGGCCCAAGGATGGTCATCTTGTGCATGTGGTCAGCAACCGCCTCTTTTGTCTCCGCCACCACGTCCTTGAGCACATAGCCTGCCATGTTCACTCGAATGTCTGACATCTCACGCTAGGTTACGGGTTGCGTTCCGCGTCGTTTGTGTTCAGGGCCGGGGATGTGACGTCTAGTTTGAAGGGGCTGGCTCCGAGCGTGGAGCAGTCTGAGTGGTGGGTGAGCCATTAACCGCTGGACATGGTGGTGGCGCTGCGCCCGAGTGTGGCCACGGAGATTTCCCACCCATTGAAGGACGATGCGCCCGGTATCAGCAAGGATTTCGCCATTTCTGGATCACGAGGGTTCAATGGATGGGTGGTTTAAGAGAGTAGAGGGATTCTTTTAACAAGAGGCGATAATTTTATATAAAGAAATGGAAAGGGTACACGGTTGGGGGCATCCTCCGTCTCCTCTACACACCCGGCGATTGAAATCAACCCTCAACGCTAGGTACTCATGAACCAGCCACCTCCCCTCTCCTCCCACGATGGCTTCGGCCTAGCAGTGACGGCCATCTTCTCCTTCTTCCCACAGCCCTTTTCTGCTATCATCATGCGTTGGGGCTTTCCTTCCTCTGGGTTCCGGTACTGCTTTCCTGCTGCCCGTTCTCTTACTCCTCCTCGCTTAGCGAGGCTCATCCGAACGGTCGGCGACCGTTCGCTTCCCATGCTTCAGACGGCTGGGAACACGGGTCTGCGGTACCCGAGGGCTACTCTTTAGGCCTGTTGGTCGACCTCGCTCTTCTCCTTCTTGGGGGTCCTCCCTTCTTCATTTCCGTTTGGCGTTGGCTGTGGTGGACGCCTTTCTCCCTGTGTGCACGATCTCCGTGGGGGAACGCCTTGGCTAGTAACTTCGGGGTCTGTCTCGCTTGGAGATCTGGCCATACCCACCTAGTCTTTCGGTTCAAGTTGGGGTTTTCTTTAGTCGGGGACCGCCTGGCAAGACACGAACACGATTACCGATAGTTGACAGGGTCGCTTTCAGTTTCCTTCCTGTTCCGGCGGCTGGTACGGCTGGCCCCCTACTGCTAGACCCTTCCTCGGCTGGCACCCTACTGCTCCACCCTTCCTTGCCCTCACCCACAGAGGGCCCGTTCTCGGTTGCAACGTTTTGCCGGCACGTTTCTCTGGCATGGTTGTTGTGGGTTCTACTTTGGTGCGGCTTTTCTTTTGTTTTTCCGAGATGTTCCGTGCGGCTACCTTCCTATGTTTTCCTGCTTTCTTGTTAGTTAGGCTTCTCCTATTCTCTGAGTTCACTTGCGAGGTAGGGACGGGTTATTCTTTGGGGCGAGATGTGCGGTTAGTCACATACCAGAGGGTCTTGGAGATACGGTCCGGCCGGGCGGAAGGAGGTTATAGTTTTTCTTCTATGCCAATGCTAGCGCTGCATGCACGGTTCTTGTACCTTAAACTAAGCAATCATATGAAGAGAAAAAAAAAGAAAAAAAAGGTACAAGGTTGGGGGGGATGTAGAGCCGGTAATAATTGGTTTTCACGAACAAACGATATACTCCGTCTGCCTTACTTGTTCAACAAATTCCCTTCCTACCGCTTTACCTTGTGCTCGACGGGATCGCAAAGGCCCCTCATCCATCCGAGGGGGAGCAGTACTGGCATAAACTGTGCCCATTCGTCGGACTCCAGAGGTGAAGTACCCCCCCACCTCGCCAGGCCATGTTTATGATCGATGCGTCACACCCACAAGCACCCAGTTACACAAACCAACGTTCATTCCATCCTAGCAACGTTTAGCAGTGATGCCGGTGTTCACCTAAATGCAGTATCTCCTTTAACGCAATGTCTTCCGATACCAAGTCCTATGCGATTGCACCCGCTTGACCTTTCCCAATTCCTGCGATGTATGTATCACAGTATGGAGCTATTTGATTAGCAACCGCCTTCCCCTCTTTCACGCCCTGGGATCAACTGCATTTCTGGAAGTCCGCAGTTCTTGGGGGTCTGGTTGTGGGTTGTGGGGGCAATCCTTGCTTGAGAGTCATCCCTGAAGATTGTTCGTTGCGAGAGGTTTTCATTATAAAGTACCTGTTTCGGTGGAATTGGGATGTGGCTACTGCGGCTGAAGATGGCTATGCGACCGGGAATGTATAGGTAGTGGTATCTATGTGATTCCGTCAACTATGGGGCCATGTGTCATTCCATTCACCAGGATTCTCAGAAACATAGTTGTATGATACAAAGTTTCAGGCTTTGAACACGCATATCACTGGATCCGGTCCTTTGAGTGACGTGACCAACCCTCCATATTCACAGAATACCTCACTAGAATTACCGGGCGACAGAGGACCTTGTAAGAAATACTACAAAGCAAAAAGCTGGGCAAGTCGAGGCCTATTTCCTATGGGATCTCCCAAGTGCCAAAAGGATTGAGACCACCCCCCCGGCCACTTCCCCAGCGCCAACTATGACCCGCGCCTGGCGTCTGGTTGAGAATGCCGTTCGGGAGGGGGGCACGTGGAAAGATTCTAGACGTCATATACCCAAGGAGAGAATATCACCGCCAGCCTCAGAGGCACTATGGAGAACCTTGACCATGACCAGGTTGGGATCGGGGTACTAAATGTCCTGGAAGAAAGGCCTGGGGGATACATGATCATAAACATCAAATCTGCTACCTTGAAAATCGCACTGACCTCCGCCTGTAAATTGGGTAAGCGTAAAATGCCGGGAAACTGCCGGATCATAGGGGGAGAGCGTCATTTATATATTGCTGATCGGAGTCCCCACCGATTACGAGCAGCTCCGAACTCATGTTTGCACTCGCCTATCCTTGGCTCATGAACTGTCCTCACACTTCCGCCGGGAACTGCTGGGCCTTTGTATAGGCATTGCATTGATTGTCCCTGGCGGAACCAATAATTCTGGGAATGAAATGGCGGAGTGCTTATTTCGGGGGTGTAACCTAATCTATTATCCCGGGATCGCTGAACCGGTAAACAAAAGGTTTTAGAGCCAGACCTTGCACAGAAAACTGGATTTACATGATCAAGAAAATCTAGCTGATAATAAAGGGAAGGAGGACGGGTTTGTTTCTATTACGGTGATATTGTAGTCTGCTCAGACTGCGGTGTACCTGTGTGTCCGTGAGAATGCCGCCTGGTGGGGTTGTAATATCCGGGACTGGATCGCGCGACGATTATTCAGATTCCCCGATGCAATGTGAGGCGAGTTCAGAGTGTCGTGAGGCTTCCATCGTCACCGATCCCGACGAGGGCCGCGACAATGTTCTGTCTGGTATCTTCCACCATGCATTGGAGTTTCAACTCTTCAAACATGGGCGGAGATAGCGTCGAACGAGTGGGAAACAAGCGCTACGTCAGATACATTTTCTCAATTTCCTCCCGTTCAAGAGCAGGCTGCACAAGACCTCACCTAACAAACACACCTCGAAATTTCATTTCACCTGTTTCCAGGGCCACCCGACCTCCACCTTCGGATCTTTTCGCCGGCCCCTCGGTAAAGCCGCTGGCGCCGATCGAGCGCTCAGTTGCAGCCGCTTGTATGAACACCCCGTGCGGGGATCACCGTATGTTACTCTGCATTACGTATACTAAACCTGTACTCGGTCAAGGCCAAGGGTCTGAGGGGAGGAAGGGACGTGTGTTCAAGACTTGTTAGAAGTGGGAGATTTGCGAAAGAAGAAGGTATTGGGGCATGCCCTGATCCCTCCATGACACAGCACCCAATTCAACCGAAACATTGTTCCTGGTTATCCCGTTTGGCCGCCGGATGGAAAGGAGAAAGTGCCAACCGCTCAAGGAGACCGTTCTGACGGTCTTGTACAGTACTTTGATGCTCCTCATTGCATCCCTTCAATCAAGAGAAGTGCACCGGCTTTCCAGGAAGGTGGAGAGAGGGGCGCAATGTGATCACGCTGCCGCAGAATGGGAAGGCATGCGTGAGGATGACATCCTGGGCAAGAGATGATGCGACAAAGTTTGAAAAATTGTTCCTAAGATTGAGGAAGATGGAAGTATTCTTGAGGTTATGGACTCGAGGTCTAATCTCGAGAATGTGACCCCTCGTGGGGAGGCATGTCATGTCAGTATCAGCGCTGAAGAATCTCCCTGATGTATAGCGCAGACCTAGCATGATAAGGCTCGATGCAGTATGGGTTACAATGTTTGTAACCTTCCTCATCTTGTCTTGAGCAAAGCACTCTCTGGGATTTATATATTCTCTTATTCAGCTTTCCTCACTGACCTGTAACAATGTGTCGCTGAGTTTTCCCTGAACCTCGGCGGAAACTATCACTATCCTGCTTTAAAAAGCGAAAATATATGTAGGAACAAGACCAGTGATTCCGAGTGATATTCTAAAACTGATGCGTGTAGTTTAACAATCCATTCCGGGAAACCAACTCAGACATCTATCGCTTGTTTACACTGCCGCCCCATCCCGGATTGCTTCCCCCAATTATCGGTTGGGTCCGGACGCTGATCAAAGCCCGAAGATCCGGAGCCCAGACATAAACCACAAGTGCACCGTGGGCTCCGCCAATATCTGATGGCGCATGGAAGTAGCAGTACGATACAGTGCAAGTACATCCCCCGTGTGACCTTGCTTTGCAAAAATAAATGAAAAGAAAAGCAGAAAAAAACCCAGCCACCACAGACAAAATCACTGCCAAATAATGCGCTGTTGCCTATTTATCAAACTTCTGACGCCACCTTTTTCAAAGGCTAGCCAAGGAGGGCGAAACCAGGAGTGAATATATAATTGGTGATAACTAGGAAATGGTTTGGTAAAAATAGCAGCGCAGGAAGAGATGGAAAAGAGTGAAATATGGATGGACGGACGGAATACGGAGAATGGAAATACAGTAAGAGAACTGGAGGACACGGGTTAATGTACATGTAAAGTATCGTATGATCGGGGGATACAGATATCCACTTTTCGGGATTCGGAAACGGGTTGTTGTACCGTTGTCGGGGTAGAATGAGGTGTATTCCCGGCTTGCGAGCGCAAGAGGGGTAGGCGAAGATCAGGCATGATAGGTAGGTAGGTGGGCAGGGATATATATATATTTATTTGAGTTTAGTGAGTGGGTGATGTAGGTGATCATCCAAAGCAGGAGGTAGAACCAGTCCATCTCGGAGAGTGAGTCGGAGTACCCTCCTAGAAGCAGAAAAATGAAGGGGCCAGTGACATCATCTCCGATCGACCAGCTAACCAGCCAACATAGACTACACAACCTCAGCTGAACAAAACGACCCCCCCCTTCTCACCAGCAAATTGCTTAAGGACCGACCCCATCCTTAAGCTTATAAGTTCGCTTATCCGTCAACTCACTGAGTCTGCGAAGGCTTGAGAGAAGCCCCTTCTTGGCTTCCTCATTCCCGGCGCGGTTTTTAAACACGTCTGCGATGAACTTTAGTGTTACACCTTCAGGGTTGGAGGATAGGACTCTGCGGATTTCGGCATCTGTTATGAAGTCTGTTCACCCCGTATTAGCTATTTACTATTCTTCATGTAACCGGCGTGGGCTGGTGGTAGCGGTGTACCTAGAGGTTCAGGAGTGCCCCGCGACATTGGAGCACTAGGATTGCCAGCACCAGCATTTGCAGCGGGAGAGCCTGTGCATGATTCCCCGGGAATGCCTCTTCTTGAATCAGGTGCCACCGCACCATGTGAGGGTGACCGCCCCCCAGTGGTGGCCATGACCCTCTGCCTCTTACTCCCTGGGCCATCTGACATCTGGCCAAAGCGCTCGTCGCCAATACGTTCTCCGGCAGTCACATCTGGTTTACGCTTCTTGTTCACAGTTCCAGCGCCTGCTGGCGGCTGGGAACGAGATGGGGTTGAGCAAGCGATCAGGGCATGGCTCCCTCTGGCAACCTTTTCGGTGACCATGTTCTTCATTTCCGCAACGCCGAGCCTGGGGAGGGCTGTTGATTTCCAGGTGATGTTATTCGCGCCGGTGTTTTTTTTCAGCTTGCGTGACTCGGTACCCGACTGGGTGTGCTGTGGCGTCCCTGCACGTTTGAGCTCAGGCTTTCTATCCCACGGTTCGCGTGGTGTCTCTGCTGGCTCTTTGTCCTTCTTGGTAGCTGCGTTCAGGTGGGATGCTCGGCGTGTGCCGCCTGTGACCATCGATTTCCGCTGCGCAACGGCAGCCCCTGTGACGCCTGGAGTTGAGGTGGAAGCGGGAACAGCAACTGGGGGTGTTTTGGACTTGTAGTGGTCGGTCTCTTCATTCTTGGCTGCTGCTTCGGCTTTCTTAGGCTCCTCTTCCGCTTTATTATCCTCTGCTTTGCGGGCAGTTTCTTCTGCGTCTTCGGAATCCTCGTCGCCCTGGTGTTGGTACCGCTTAGTTTGAGGAGAGGAGCGAAACTGAGGAATGGCAGATAGCTTACAGATGTCGCGTACGGGTTCCTGTCCGAGTCAGACTCGTATGTGAAGTTACCCTCGCGGTTCATCAATGCTTTTTTCACCTTATTGCCGTGCTTACGGCGGACGTCTTCGAGCCTTTTCTTCACGAGCTCCTCCTTCTCCGAGTCACGTTCATCCCGGGCATTGAAGAAGTTGGCACATAGTTGCTCCTGTTTGATACGTTTCTATAGAGCACCACATTAGTAATGCGTAGAAGGGTGTAGAGTTCATCAAGTAACCTCGATCTCCTTGTTTTCCTGCTCCGCGCCTTCCATGATGGGAGCCTCCTCGTCGTCAGCAAACTGATCGTCTTCGAAATCTAAGTCGTCGTTGTCCGCCTCGCCTTTCAACCTATCTCCTTTCCTTGTGAATAGGGCTTTCGTCGCACTGGCATTCTCCTCCAACTCCCTCTGCTGGCTCTCCTTCTCCTCAGTGCGCTTCATCAACCACCTTGGCGGTCGGGCATTCTTCTTCATCTCGAGTTCTGCCTCTTCAAAGGTCATGGCGCGAAACTTGTTCTTCTCCTGAAACTTGTACCATTTCTCGATCGGAACCATTCTGAACGCACCTTCCTCGAACAGGAACATGGCGAAGACGCCCTTGCTCAACGAGCTCTCAAGCTGCCCCTGCCAAGTGTTCTTGTTGTCAAAGTCCTCAATGAACCTACGGAATAACTCCTCATACCGCAACCTCTTCTCTGCGTCATTGCTTCTGAAAACCTGCTGCGTATTCTTATGGAAGACCTTCTGCTTCTGCTTTTGCGCGCCACCAAATGGCGCAAGATTGCTCACATTTGCCTGCCTCTGTGCGTCCTTCATCGCCTGCTCCACCTTATCCTCTGCTCTCTCTCCGGCTTCATCTGCTTGGTTCGCAGCCGCTAATTGATTCGCTGCCGCTGTCTCCTTTGCACCTTGCAGCGGCCCTCTAGGGTCCCGACGGTGAAGCCTAACCGGACGGGTAAACTGGTCAGGATCAGTAGGGTCCAGTTCGCGCTTCGATTGCATCCTCATCGGGTGGTGTCTCAACCCCTTCAACAGCGAGGCTTTAGTAGTCGTGAGCTTGAATTCTTGCCACTCTCCTGCGCCTTCTGCAGCGATTGTGCTGCCAATTCGTGAGACCGATGAAGCGGTGCTTGGTGCATTTTCAGCTGAGATTTCTTGGGCTGCAGGAGGCCCTGGTGGTGGTACTGGCCTTTGTTGATTCGGTGCTGGTGGACGAGGACGAGGTCGCTTCTGCTGTTGGACAAGCGGGTTGGAATTCGCTCCCCTTCTGCGTGCGACCATGCGGGTGATTGGGCTACCGACGGCCGGAGCGGAACCAGGAGCGGAAGAAGCCATGGCTGATGAGATGGTGGTGATGGTAAATTCTGGGCGGGTAGATACTGTAGTGGTAAGAGAGGCTTAAGGCCACGGACGGTCACGAAAACGAGCCGAGTGCCTGTCTGCTTTGAAAGACGACGAGCGGCCTCTCGCACGGTTTGTTTGGTCCTGCGTGTACCTTCGATTTTCTGTTAGTGGGTCTGGTTCTTAAATCGCGAGTTATAGGTGTTGTGATTGAGAGGTGTGTGGAAAGAGGTTGCGGTTGGGGTTGATGATGCGAAGGTGAGCGGTTGACGAGAAACCTATGACGCGGTACAGCTAGGCTCGCTCTAGCCCAATGCCAAGATAACGTGATGGATAACTTGCGTGACGGTCTTGCAAGGCTGAGGAGCCCCCCACGACTGCCCTAAAAGGGCTCATCTCATGCTGGTGTCGCAGGATGGTGGCGCATGGGTGGTGGATTTCATCAACAGATAGTTTACTCTTTAGAATACCGCTATTTTACGGCAGTGTTCGATGGTACAATGCTATTGAAGCCGATTCACGAAAATAGGCCGTGAAGTGGGCGAGTGGAGAGGAAAGAGGTTGTAGCCTTGCCAGAGGTGGTACGTTCTCTTGCTTCAAGCCCGGGGGGGCGGTGTCTGGTATCATACAACATGGATTTAAATGGAAAGTTATTCCAAATTGGCAAAGTCGAACGCTGAGACTTATCCGAAAGCAAAGTCAGTCCTGGCAGCCTCTGCCGGCTTAGGTACAGGGTAAGTCGCATGGACCTTAGGATGGACGTATATATGTTATACATGGCTTTCTAAGCACGATAAAACATGATAGGATACCGAAAGGTCCCCCCAAGCGCCGTGAATCTAGCCGCCGAGAACCAGCGTATTTTGGGGACTCTGTCTAGCCCGCGACGTCTCAATCTATAATGTGACGCAGCTTCCCATATGCCACACCAGCTCAATCCGGCTTCTGGATGCCGAATAGCAAGCCAAAGCTTTACCCACATGCGGTGGAAAGTGTCTAAGGGTGGGTCGTCCGTGTTGGAAATCACCGGCCATCAGTCCATATCCTATGATCTCGGTCAATGGATAAATAGTTTCCCTGTGTTATTTCTCTACTAGTCACTTATTCATTAGTTTTCTTGCTTTAGTCGGCGATTGCTCCGTAATCCTGAAAGATGAATCTACCCTGCATGTATGGTATACATTGTTGTTTGCATACAACATGAGAAATTGTCCAAGGTGAGGGACAGGGAATAAGGATATCAATATCGGACATTGGTGCAGGTACCAGAACTCCGGATCGTGCTCTGCAAATTCTCTGTAACGACCTCGGGAGGATAGAAAGTTGCATGTCATTTCTGAGGCTGGAACACACGGTTTCGCGCATACTTGGTTTGTGTATATAAAGTTCCTCATTCTTCTTTAGATAAAAAAACAAGCAATCACGATCCAAAGTAATTGGTATCTAAACTATTAAACATCGCATCTCTGCTTATTTCATTCCCACTTTCACGTCTCTGCAAACAGCATCTCATAACAATACTTTATGAGCCTAGACAGCGCAGTATCTACCTAAAGACACCCACCAAACAAGAGTACTGATCTAGCTAAACCAACCATCTATGTCCTCTAGTAGTGCTAACATGAACCCAGACCCAATGGCCTCCTACAGGAAATCGCTTACCCGGTCAATTGACCAGCTCGATTGTTCCTTCGCTTCCGGAAAAAGAGCGATCCGAAGGCCATATCACAAGATAATGCAACATTTACGATTCAAAGCCTGAATATTTGTGACTCGCAGGTTACTCACGCCTAGGATTGTAGGACTGCGAAGGAAGCTTAGGAAGGACTTAGCATAATACATCAGGGTATTAGAGCAAGTGGGCCAATGGTATTGATTCAGCATCTCTTGGCCTTGCGGATGATCAATTGAGAGGATATGGCGAAGCATGCGAACAAATTCCGCGAGTTAGCCAACCAAGTTGAAACCTTGTCACCAGATGGGAAAAGGATCGATGAGACCGAGCTAGTCACGTTACTGAGTTTAAGGCTACCAGACTCGTATGAGCCGATTATCATGGCTCTCCAATCCTGTAGCGATGACGTAACTTTGGACATTTTTGCTGCAAGGCTCTTACAAGAGTCTGACAGGGGCCAGGTAGCACAGATTACAAACTGAGGTATGAGAGGAGGCAGTGCTCCAGCAGCTGTGTTGTCTGCCAGGTTTCATCTTCCAGGCAAGACAGGAGTACAGTATGGTCATAGTCGAGGTGGGCTTCATACATCTCAGTGGGTATGGGAAGGAAGGACAGCGGGTTATGATGGCCTTGCACCACATACTGGATTATCTATAGTAAAGGGTAAATGGTTTTACTGTCAAAGGGAGGGGCACTGGAAAAGTGATTGCTATAAGAAGAAGTCCCCCGAGGCCAAAGAAGCGAACAAATATATAGCAGGAGACCAGAGAGGCCTCACCTTTATGGCTACTGATGGGACAGCAAATTATGGTGATACAGGGTGTTGGATTATAGACTCCGATGCAACGCAGCATCTTAGTGTGTCCCAGCAGACCTTTGTGGCAGGAACCTATAAGAAATTCTGGAAGAAAGCACGTGAGATTGCCAATGGATCGAAGATGACTGCTACTGGTATCGGAAACATCATTATTGCAGACCTCCAGCTCTCCAATGTCCTCCAGGTTCCACATGTAAGAGGCAACGTCCTTTCGGTTGTACGAATGATCGATGATAGCTATCAAGTCAGTTTTGGCAGAGATAAATATCAGCTATCAAATGTGCTGGTAACACTTATAGGTGAAAGAAGGCGAAAGAGCTACTACCCCCTAAAAGAAAATGTGGTTGAGAAGGCACACCTTGGACTGGCGACCAACAAAGCGAAGGGTGAAAACTCGGATATCTGGCATCGACGGTTAGGATACCGGAGACTGGATAACAGCAATATTCATTATCTATTGTGGAAGGTTAGTGAATTAAACTTTGAGGAACATAAGAACTATCAAGATGATAAATAGATCTGTCCGATATGCGCAGTAGGCTGGCAACAAACGGAAGCCATTACTGGTACAAGAGAAAAGGCAAAAGGACTTCTCACTGTGGTCCACTCTGATGTCTGTGGCCCAATTGAAGTTAGCACAGTTACTGGTAAAAGGTATTTCATGGGCTTCATCAATGAGACGAGCGGCCATATTGCGGTTACACTCTTGAAGAGCAAGAGCAAGGTGCTTGAAGCATTCCAGGGATATAAAGCCCGCGCAGAGAAGGAAGCCGGCTCTCCAATTGTGTCTCTATCAACTAATGGTGGAGTCGAGTATATGAGTAAAAATTTCTAATCCTCTCTGCGTGATTTGGGTATCTAACACAGTATCAGTCCACCATATACTTCAGCTGAAAATGGAGTAGCGGAAAGCGGAAACCGTACCCTAATGGAGAATGCACATTGCATGTTTGCAGATGCAAAACTCCGGAAATGCTTTTGGGGCTTTACAGTCACCACTGCAGCACACATACACAACAGGCGTCCCTTGCGATCACACAATCTTACTTCTCTATTGCAACTTTGGAATGGAATGATTTCGAGTATTGGTCATCGGAGAGTGGTTGGGTCAATCACCTATGTACTGATGCCTGAGGTGAACGGAAGAAAGTTTGTCCTCAAAGACAGCAAGGTTTCCGGAGCAATAACCACGATCTTGGTACTCACAGCTTATCCCCCGGGGGAAACAACATACCAAGACACCCGGAAACTGCCAAAAGCCGGGTATGAAAGTTTTCTCCGCTCAAACGCTCTCTCACTCAAACGCTCACTTGGTCAATCTCTTTTCCGCACCAACTGGCTCCATTCTATCGCATAACGAACTAAAAAAGATAGGAAAAATACGGTAGTATAAATAACTGATGAAAACAGATCTCTTGCTCGTTCCACCACAGTTCCTAGCTCTCTACGGGCCACCACACATACTCAGGTAAGCGCCCATTCCTCCACGCATTTCTATGCTAACAGAAGAGATAAAATGAGTAGGACAAACACGACAACTCCTACACTGGCACACACCCCACTCACAGACCCTCCATACCTGCGAGCCACCCCCCGTATCAATATCACAGCCGTACCGGTACCGACGATAGCGACAAACACCGGACGAGAGAGAACCTGTCAAAGGGACAATTAACGGCAGGCAGGCAATGAATGGCAGACGACGAACAACAAAGCAGCGAGCGACAACAAATAACGGCAAGCGGTCAAGGGCATGTACCAGCTAGCGTTGGAACAAACAGAACAATGGCGCGTGAGTATCTGGACGAGGAAGAAGGGCAATGGATTGGTGGTGGTGGAAGGAATAGGAAAGCATGCCGAGCATGCTTGGAGTTTATCGTGCATATAGCAAACATGCTCGCTAGGTTCTAGGCATGTTGGGTATTGTCTGAGCATGTGGAGAACTACCTGGGGGTTCCATCCATTTCCAACATGACCCACGTTTCCTCCAATGTATTTTGATTGGATATGATGAGGACGCCGGCAGTAAAGTTTACCTCCATCTATGATCCAGTCCTGAAAAGGACTTTAGCTCATGCGACGCGATAGTTGAAGAATTGGGAAGGAGGGAGCCAAAGGCTGTTGAGAGACAGGTATCAACGGAGATAGAAGTGGTCCTGTCTGGCGAAGTGGAAGATGGAGGAGATGAAGCACAAATGCAGATGGAGCGAATCCCGCCACTGCTAGATGGTCGGGAGGATGCCAACGATGAATCGTGTATTGGTCTAAGGGGGGTAGTATGTGCCCCAGATAATATCATCGGCAATATGGAAGAAGAGGTTAGTGCACAAGGTCCATGTCGCTCTGAACTACAACGAAACCATGTTCACCACTGTAGTCCAAACCCTTAGCTAGCTATGGTTGCTAGGGTGGAAGAGCCACAAATCCAGGGGGAGGTTCTTCAATAGAGCGATAGCAAGGAATGGCGCGGGGCTTGGGAGTCTGAGGTTGACTCTTTAGCGCATAATAACACTTGGGTTGGGGATGCTTTGCCAGCCAGACGGAAGCCAATCAAAAGTCGCTGGATCTTTAAGCGTAAAGAGGGCGGCCAGTAGAAGGTATGATTAGTTGCTAAAGGTTACAGTCAGAGGGAGGAGGTTGATTGTAATGAAACCTATGCTCCACTGGCTAAGTTCAACTCTATGTGGTCGCTATTATCTCTAGTGTGTGAAAACGACTTGGAGTTAGAAGGTATGAATGTCAAGACCGCATTTCTAAACAGTGAGATTGAAGAGACCATCTTTATGGAGTTACCAGATGGTCTCAGCAATGAAATTCAACCCACCCTACCCAGGGGCACACATGGTATGCCCCTTGGTCAAAGCAATTTACGGATTAAAAAGGTCCCCCCGGGCCTAGTATCGTAAAATTGATAGATTTTTCTTAGACTTCGGACTTCAAAGAACGGACCTTGACCATAATGTTTATGTGCATAGCACATTCAAGCTAATTCTGCACCGTTCTGTTGACGACCTTGTTATAACCTTACTGACACTAACGGATATAACTTTTATTCGGGAGCCCGCTGCATGAGGGATTCGAAATGATAGATCTAGGACATTTGATCCGCTTTCTAGGGCTTGAGATCCGGTCGGAATGGACCATGCGGCAGCTCCACTTTTCACAACATAAACATATCACAACCATACTGGCGAGACATCAGATGTTGAGTGCAGCACCTATTAGTACTCCGGCTGACCTAGTGATGGGCACGATCATGCGCGATCATAAAATTTGGGTTATGCTCGAGCATAAATACTGCTCGATCACACTCAAATTTTATGATCGAACATGATCGTGTCCATCACTATACATGTGGGTCAGCGGATGACCCGCATGTACAGCTACTGTGATCACCAAGTGATCATCGAGCAGACTCCATGAACCGCCAACGGTTCCTATCAGCTGTTGGGTCCCTAACGTATCTTACAGTAGGAAGACGGCTAGATATTGCCTTTGCCTTGTCAACCGTAAGCCAATATACAACAAATCCGGTGCCCACACACTGGACTCCAATTAGGCGCATATTCCGGTATCTCATTGGGATATGTACATTAGGACTTCTGTTCAGACAAGGAATTTGTGTGGGATATACCAACACCGATTGGGGTGCCGTCCGGGATAGGAAATCAATGGGAGCATATGTGTTCCTGGTTAATGGAGCAGCAGTATCTTGGGCCTCAAAGAAGCAGTGAAGCATTGCACTTTCTTCCACAGAAGCAGAGTACATGGCTATCACCCAGGTGACCAAGGAGTCCTATTGGCTGGAGGAGTTACTAAGGTAGTTTGGTGCCCTTCAGCACTGGAAGGAGATTCAGTGTATTCAATCAGACCAACAATGAGCCATAGCACTTGCAATAAATTCCCAATATCATGCGACAACTAAAGATATCGATATCTAGTTCCATTTTGTTCGACAGCACACAGAACTAGGAAACTTCATCCTAATCTACTGCCCCGTGTGGGAAATGACCACAAATATCTTCAGAAAGCTGCTGACCCTCCTGCAATTCCAGAAGCATGTCATAGGACTCAGGTTGGCTCACTCAGTGGACCAGGGAGGTGATGGGAAGTGTGGAAGCTGAAAGTGCATTGGGGTCGAATGAGAGAGAAGATATAGTGATCACCAGTGAGAGGGAGTGTTGGAAATCAGTGGCGATCAGTCCATGTCCTATGATCTCGGTCAATGGATAAATAGTTTCCTTTTGTCATTTCTCTATTTGTGACTTGTTCATTAGTTTTCTTGTTTTGGTCGGCTATTGCTCAGCAAGCCTGAAGGATGAATCTACCCTGCATGTATCATATAAATTGTTGTTCACATACAATATCCGAAATTGTCCCTGGTGATGGACCGGGAATAAGGATATCAACATCGGACGTCGGTACAGGCACCAGAACTCTGAATCGTGGTCCGCAAATTCTCCGCACCAACATTACCAGGATTGAAGGTTGCGTGTCATTTCTGAGGGGGGAATATATGGTGTGGAGCGTACTTGATTTTTGTATATAAAGTTCTTCATTCTTCTTTAGATAAATGGACAAGCAGCGAAGATCGTAAGTAATTGGTATCTAAACTATTGAACATCGCTCCTCCGTTTATTTCATGCCCACTTTCAAGTCTCTCCAAACCGCATCTCATAACTATACTCCGCTGAAACAGCAATTCTGTGGCAACCAATTGCAATTAAGCCAAGACTTGCCAAGATCTGATGAGTGAGGGAGAATGTTTCACTCAGGACAAACGAGTGAAGCAGTGAATTGCCAGAATTAAAACGAATTATGTACTTAATATAATATAATAGAGTATTTAAACTAAGATCTATCAAGAACTATGGGTTAAAGAGACTCAATGGTGACTTCTATAAACAACATTTATATATTGAGCTCTACCATACTGTTATCCAGCATAGTAAGCATCACATGTATGTCTACACTTCCACACGTGTTCCGTAGCAATATAGAGGGTATTTCCGGCAATGCTTCGGAAACCATCTAAACTTGAGATGACCAATTGTACTTGCAATTAATTCTTTTATACCACTTTGCCCTTCCGATTGATATGTAATCGCGTTGAGTTCACTATTGAACTTGCGGAAGAACTAATACCAATGATACTTACTTCATATCTCATGTCGCTAGAGTGACTTTTGGTCTAGAACGGCAAGTGATGTGAGGAGTAATCTGCAAGTACAACAACAGGAATCCCTGCAGTGCTCATGATCTTGCTTGATTTCTTACTTGTACAATCCAATCGTCATCCTTCTGCTAGCTGTAGACCACCCTCCTGCAAGACAGTCTTGCACCTCTTTGGCTTACCTCTCTATCGTATGGGTACTGCAAGATCAGTTCAATAAAAACTTGTTTTCTGATAGTGTAAGGTAACACCCCTGACTTTATAGTCCAATCCATCTCGCAGATACGGCTAATTCCTGTGTGGATCCAAATTTATATTAGATGTAAGACATGGATCATATGGATCAGTGGTATGTAATGTCACTTGATCAAAAAGGAAAAGTGCTCGTGCATTTGGAAATATGGCTGCAAAAATTGGAATTGCAACATTGAGAGCCTAGTGGGTAAGATTTTGGCCCTTCTATCGGGACCCTTGACCTACTGCCATATAATTAGTAGCCTGCTGCATGTTCATTGTAAGTACTGAGATTGGTTCCAGTACTCACTGCTGTAGGATTTGTGGTAAACACATATTAGGAAGAAATTGAGGACCAGTACAGGGAAGTATTAAATCATATACCATCATGGCATGACTGCGAGACTTATTCTGAATAGGTTGCTTGTTCATAGGAATGTAGAGGTTCTATTGACCATCATTTGAGTAAAAGGTACACTTGTCGGAGTCACAAGCAAATAGAGGACGTAGTACTGTTAGTAGTATAGCGTGGCTAAATTGGCCAGAGACAAACTACTAGAGTATTGACTTCCAAAGCTATTTCAATCTGGGGCGCAAGTGCGGTTGATAATAGAAAGCAATCCATGGTTCTTAGTATGCATCAATCAATTCTCCATCTCTCACATCTTTCCATTGAAATCCCAACTTCTTTTTACAAAGTAATAGCAGTTGATACAGTTCAGCTCATTGTACTCTTGGTATCCCACTCCCTCAATGCTTGATAAGCACAGAATACAAACATTTCGGCATCTAACTCACTTGTTTTGGTAATTCACTATTGGGTAACTGCTTTGTCCTGCCCTTCTAATGCTATATCTAACATAGGGTAATTATGTCAACACATATTATCTTCCTCAACGAACGATTGCATTTATAGAAATTTATACTTTCGCCAGCTCCTTCAATGTACTCTCTTACATCAATTACCGTTATTTCCTTACTCAGTATTATGAGCCCCTTGGTATACTTTCTGCCTTGACTTAATATTATGAAAGATGTTCGAATCTTGCTTCTTTCTCAACAGCCAACACTTGTAGCTGTATTCTTGTTTCTTTTACAGCCATTAGCTGTATTGTTTCTAGTAGTCTTCCATGCTGGCTCTGGATACTTCAATTGCTAGTTCCTAAACTGCAGTATTTGGTAATATCTTTCCTGTTCTTGCTTCCTGTCTTGAATGCTATGTTTCCACTTCAGTACTTGCCTGATATCAGCAACTCCTAGTTCTTCTAAAATTAGTATCATATTACTATACTTAAGATTAGTTGTTACATTCAGATTAATTAAACCTCTTTTGAGCATAGTTGCTTAGATCACTTTTAATACCATTATCTATTTTACTTCCTCTTATTTTCCCATATTTTCACAATTTTCTCCTATATTTACCCCATTCCACGTCTGCGGTAATATACTTTGATTCCCCTTTTCCTTTTCCGGTTTTGCTGTTAACCACACGGTGCTTCAGGATCACCTTTTGAACCAACCTGCAATGATTGCTGTTTTAGCAGTACCCGCATGTACTATTACTTCATATAAATAGGCTATGTTGGGGGGAGAGTGAATTGGGTCCATCTCATTTCTATGTTTGTCGGAGGTGCTCTATATATACAAGAAACGTCTCCTCCGGAGACTCCTGCTCTCTTTCCTCATCGCTCAATCTGCACTGCATGAACTCTGCCATCATGAAATATCCACAACCTTGGAAAGTGAATCTCAAAACTTTCTCCATGACCCACACAATAACCCTAAACACTCATTACATTTCCTAATGATTCCCCATACCCTAGTTCAACAAAAACTGCAACACTACTGAAGCATAATGAGCACTAACACCTTAGTACTCCCTATCTTCCTGCACATGAGACATCCGATACCTTTCTAACAGTCCTTTGACAACTAACTCTTGTCTCTAACTTGCAGCACATTGTCGCAGCTTCTCCTAAACTAACTACCCCTAGTTCAAACTTCTTTCCGACCAAACTTAAGCAATACCGTTTCATACCAGGTTACAAGCTCAGTGTTCTAAAACCCCTAGCTTCGTGAATTGCAACACGCCCCCACTTGAGGACATCTACTTCCTTTATCCTCTATCATACCTAGCGCTGTAGAGTGTTTGTCCTGTGTGACTCGGGGAAGAGAATTTGTCATGATGTCAGTGATCATATCTCTGGTGGGACAGTATCGGAGGTATATCTTCTCTTGACATACTGATTCAGGGATGAAGTGATGCTGTATGGGGATATGCTTTGTTCGCGTGTGGTATTCCGGATTTCTGACGTGGACAAGCACCCCTTGGATATCACCATACCGTATCGTCACGTTGGTAATATGTTTGAATGCTCCCATCTCGTCCAGCAATGCTCTTAGCCGTCGTATCTCTTTGGCAGCTTGTATCATGGTAGTGTACTCGGCTTCAGTTGTAGGGAGAGCAACCGAAATTTGTTTCTTATTTGTCCGTGATACCAGTCCACCGTTTGTTAGGCGGACGCCAAACTCAAGTATATAACCGAGGGACGTAGGTCAAAATCTTTGTTCTGAGAATCTGTCGAGGAAGGCTCGTCTCGATAAAGTAAGGCAAAGTAAAGATTTCTGCGTAAAACAATTTAATATTGATAAGATCTCTTGTCCGTTGCTTGATGATGTCTGTAAAGCTCGGGAGGTACTTCGATATTTATATCCCGCGTCTGAGTGTTCGCGGACTACTTATAACTACTATGCCTCCGAAGTACCACTCTGGTTTTAAATACGCAACCGTCCAGAATCTTATGAGTGCGAACACTGTTTGACCCTGAAACTTATCACACCCTTTTCGCAGACTCGGAATAGTATTCCTCCTTTTAGATGACTGCGGTATTTGTTATACCAGACAGCTGTCTTCAACTTGGATGTCCGCGTAGACCACTATATTACTCTAGTCTGGTTGACTATCGTTCCAGTAGTCTCTTCGGTCATGAAGTGATCAAGTTCATGCCGGTTCACCTAGTGCCAATCGCAAGTCCGAGCCTGACATGTCAGCGTCTTTAGGGTCTCTGACTTATCTAGGTCTTCCATTCTGAGCATGGTTCCCCTTGGTCCGCCGGACTCCGTAGAGGGGTCCTATTACTAGAACCAACCAACCTACAGCTGATCTCAGAAGGGTATAGGTGGATTCGGTATACCCCTAATAGCTTCTACTACTGGGATATCCTCTCAGAGTATTTCGCCGAAAACGTCCCGTCACCTCCGGCCCATAGTCTGGAAGCCTAAGCTTGAAGCCTACTATCTCAATGCGCCTGTGATGGATTTCCTCTGTTCCACTTCCCAAACGTCGCCAACGGTCCCCTCCCATATATCCTGCGAACAGCATGCGGTCAGAAGGATGGCGGCGACGTATATGGTGTTATGAAGTGCGCTTCATTGATGTGACTTTTTAGTTATGGGACGCAACTCTCGAAATCTCGCCAATGACGTGCGGGCCCCATAAGGGGGCCAGAGGGGGGTGTTGGTTTTCGGTAAATTGAGGGTCTGTGCGCAGTTACCCTACCGTGGGTCTGTGCACGTGTCTCGGATTTCCACATGCCTAACACCGTTCAACAAAAATACAAATCCTTCTGCTGACTTCCGGCCATGTCATCAGCCCGCCTGGGCATCCGAATATCCCCCTACGTCATTGCTGATACCTTATCAGAGTCCTACATCTTTCGTGGCCAAGAGATAGTCAAACATACATTTAACTGCAATCTAATATTCCTACTGTGGCGCACTGTTGAAGTGACTGAGCAAACCAACTGCAAAGGCAATATTCGGACAGGTCCAGTTACCGCTACTGGTTACTGGTTTAGCAGTATATGTTTTATGTTTGGTTTTGAATATAGGTTTGATACTCTATATGTTTTATGTTTGGTTTCAATGCTACCTCATTCGGAGTATCATATGTTTTGTGATATCCAGCTTAAGGTATCCGAAACTGTGTATTCCCATTAGAAGTTGCACACTTTGACCAACATAGTTTTCGATATAGTTGGTTGAACAGTAACTCTCTTCAATTTGCTTCCACAATTTTCAGTTTGAGATCTACTAAACATCTCAGAGGCTTTAGTAGTAGGGATATGGTGAGAAGTCTATTCAACACATTCGGTTCAAGTTTTAGAAGTTTGATTCCCTAGTTAACACCTTTGATACAGACTAAAGTCTGTTAACAAAGAGTTTACCACATCTACTAAGAGACAGTTACAACTTTTTTAACTTGAACATGTTATCGAGATTGAAGTCATTCCCGGATCAAGGAAGGGCAAGGTCACAGAGGTAGGATACCGAAAAGGGACTAGAGATGCAAAGGGATGGTTTACCATGACTCTAGCGATAGAGCAACAAACCAGTAACGAACGTGATTGACAACTGGCCACAGATGCTGCAAGTCATGCATCAATGGAACCACCAAGTAGTAAAACTCCAGGAGGTTACCAAGTGTCTGCCAGGAAATCACCAGTTATAGGAGTCCTATCTGCCCAACTAGATGATGATCCAAACCGTTGTTATAGCAACACGCGATGAGGTGACATTGCTTCTGGGTTAGAGACCATGGGGGCAGAAGCACATGGCCAACAGGCTACTAGATGACAGACTCTTAGGCATAACCTAGTTGTTCGGGCCAATCTTAGGATTCAAGTATGTTGGCTTAATAAGTTAACCAGTAACGGAGACGACCTGCAACTAAAACTATTCAATGGATTGTATAACTTCGTACGATTTTATCTTCGCTTAAATGGGCTATGTACTAGTGTCATGGGAGGAGGGAAGTATTGGATTTTCGATACTGCTGGATGAGCTTAAGAAGCCGCCTTCCCAGCAAAAGAGGATTTCCACGAAATTGGGACTAAAGAAGACCTTGTACTTTTTCTACGACAATGATTTCAATCCACAAAACAGAAGAATGATACATATCGCAAATTCCATCATGTCATCCTTGTACACAATGGCAAGATACAAAGAATATCAACAATAGCAACTGATTGACTAATGTTTCGATCATGCCTACCAATAAACACCACAAATGATGATGCCTTGATCCAAAGGTTCTTCAAGAGTATGCACGCTTGGCTATAAGAGGAGGCGGAATGGGAACATAGTACAACAGATACTATTGCACGAGTCTTAGAAAATGCGGAGAGCACAGAAGCTATCCTAAAACCCACTGGTGCTTATGAGAAACAATGGTTTGATAAACTAACAAGAAAGCTCACGCTCCAACAAGATGGACAGAAATGCAAGCAGAAAGTGAACAATGAGCCCCAGAGTATGCGTAAGGAATGAAAGAAGAAAGGGCTCTGCTATACGAGTATAAGAAAGGGACATCTAGCAAGAGATTGTATTGGCAAAAATGACAAAGGTAAGTGCAAAGGAAACGTGTAGAAGGATGTCACGTCCCACTGAGCAGAACAGGAAGATCTAGTGAATGATGTGTTTATCAATGCCATGGAAATAGAGGAAGAGGAGAACATACTCATGATGGCTGCCAGACCAACAAATGTTAAACCCCATTATGTGCTTGAAGGAACAAGGCACATCAATGGCAAAGAAGCTAGAGCCCAGTTTGCTATAGAATCAATAGAGGACAAGCTATTAAGTGCTACCTTTGTGACTGGCAATAGAATTTCGTGCTAGGAATTGAAAACACCAATCGCAATAGATTTAGCAATAAAAGGATCGCTATTAGAATGTCATAAGGAATGTACGGTGAACGTATCAGCAGAAAATCAGTGTAGTCCAGGAAGTTTAATGCTGGTTCAAAGGCTACCCCAATATCATGGACTGATAAGAATACTCATGCGGGAACACCACCAAGCTCAGATTGAATTCGGCAAACTAGCTATCAGTTTTCTAAAACAGACCGTCTGAATTGTCTCTACAACCATCAGTAGCATGTTCCGACCAGCCGTGATTAATAGTGAAAACATTATGGACCAGCACCCGGAAGTATTTACATTGAAAATAGTGGAGGATCTGCTACCTCTGAGGAAGATAAACCACAAGATCAACCTTCAGCGGGTGAAGGAGGAGGACATTTTAGCTACCCATTTGATACCGGAACGATGGGCAACAGATATCAGCCGATAGCTATGGGAAAAAGCAATAGTTGAGATTATAGTGTTACAAGTGGTTATATCGGTAACACACATATTTCTGTAAGAAAAGAATGAGATGAAACATATGAAACTATTAGTGGACCTCACAACTAGGAATGAGATAACAATCAAGGATGTTGAAACCATTCCAAATACAACAATGTTGCTAAATGCTCAGTGAAGAGCAAAATGCTGTAGCAAAATGGATCTTAGCGCAGCCTATTTAGGAAAGACTGTGGAACCTAAGGATGTCAGCAAGAACACATTACAAATACTATTGGGAAATTCGTTTAGCGAAGTAATACTAGAAGGAGATATCAATCGTAGTGGACCTTGGATGTGTATAATTTCGGATCTATTCACCGTCGACTTGAGATATTTCAAGTGCGTATATATTGGCAATATAATCAATTTTTCTGATACGGAGTCCGAACATTTGAAACAAATATAGAGGATTTGCGACAAGCCAACCGAAGCTCAATTCTATACCAGTATGAAGAAATCAGAATTCTTCGCCTCCAGCATTGATGGATTAGCCCAGGTTATCAATGATACATACTCACACAAGCACTAGAATGAATTAGCGAAAATCGAAGCACAGAAAATGCCGCAGACTAGCAAACAATTACAACAATTTCTAGTAAAGGTAAACTACGTTAGCCAGTTTTTGCCAGACATTGCATTCATTCTATCACTCATAATAGAACTCATCAGTGTGCCAGAATTTGTTTCGATGGCTACCGAAGACTAAGATCTGGAACTCATTAAGGATGTTGTTACAAAATATGAGGTGATGAAATGATTGAGATATGACTCGTCACTTCCAATATGGCTTATAAGGTCACAATTCCGTGGCAGATAGGGGAAGGAGATGTTTGCGGCAAGTAGTGGAAGGAGACGGTTGTACACCATGATGAGGATATTCATCATGGGGTTTCATTTGTTATATGTTACTTTTACGCACATGACCTATTAAGAGGTCGTGGGGACAGTGAACCAGGCGAAGGGAGCTGCGCAGTTTGGTTTACTTTCACGCCCATGACCTGTTTACAGGTCATGTGGTTTATGTGCATGACCAATGATGGGGTCATATGATGTTTTTGATGAGTCACAATTATGACTCATAGTTGTTTTGATTTATAAGCGGGTTGAGTGAAGGACGATAAAAGGAGGCCGGTAGAGCCTGGTAGTTAGTTCTTCCCGCAACCACCTATTATACTGTCTTACCGATACTATGAAAAATAGAATCTATTCTACTAGCTCATGAGTTTATCGAGATAAGAGCTGATTATTAGCATTCAAGCAAGGAACGTAGACACTGGTCTAAGAATAATAATCAGAGTCCTGATAGGGAATCAGAATCCGTCAAGGTCATATACGATTTCGGAGAAGTATTATATCATCCTTGACCACTAACAAAGAAGTTGTGGCCTGTCGTAGCGGTACTTCAAAATACAAGATATACGTAGGATATCTAACATTTGGTTGCGCCTCACCCGCGACACCCAACAACATGGAGGCAGAACAAACCGCAGAATGGGCGCGAGCAGCCCCAGCAGCACTGCCAGCACCGGTGAATGTGCTGAGCATGACGGGAGAACAACTGGAATATATGGTAACAGGTCTCAGACTAGGACGAAGAACGGAAAAGCTTAGGCTCAGAAATCCCGACACATTCGACACAGAGCCAACCAAGCTCAGAGGCTTCATTGTACAACTCAAGTTGTACAACGAAGTCAAAAATAGACCGACGAACACGACGACAAAAAGATCAGATACCCGAAAACCCTATTAAAGAGAACGGCAGAGAAATGGATCACCCCGATAGTGGAAGGGACGAACCCCAAAGTTTGGCATGAATGGGAACAATTCGGGAGAGACCTCAAAGCTCAATTCGGAGATAAAGACCAGAGACAAAGAGTGAGAAATGCAATCGAAAAGATGGTACAACGAAAAAACACGGTGGTGGGATGCTGGTACCATATGCCACTCGTGGCCCCAGAGGCCGAGTACGATGCATATACCTTGCAGCGGCAACTTGTGAGAGGAATTCATGAGGAATTACATGAAGCATGGACCAACTCGGATCGCACATTCAACTTGACAGGGGACCTAGCCCAATGGTTTGCAGAGCTCAAAAACAGGAAGAACCAGGCAAGAAACAGGAGAATGAGACCAGAGAGTCAACGAAGCGGAATATCCGGAACGAGAACGACAACATAAGGAGGAGAAGCAAGGGAGGTAGATGCGATCCGCGGATCAAGACAACGATTCCTGAGACCCGGAGAGAGATTTGGACAAAGCATCAGATAGTTCCAGGCAAATCTCCCAAGATTGATACCGGAGGAATTCCGCAAGCGCAGAGACAACAACCTGTGCTTCACCTAACGGAAAGCGGGACATCAAGCGACGGAATCCCAGGATAAGAACGCCAAGATCCGGGAGATGCAGAGTCAGGAAGTGGCTGAAATGGAGGAGACTTTAAATGACAACAGTCCCCAGTAAGAAGTGGTCTGAGGAACGATCAACGCGACTAACCTACTAGGATTATACTCATATTGATGGCAACGGACTACACGGCACAAATTAACACCGCGGACAACAACGATGACGACTCGGACCAGATGATGATAAAAATCAAAATACTCACAAAAAAGTGGAATTACCGAAACCAAGGCGATGGTCGACACTGGAGCAAGGGAGGATTTTATCGACAGAAGATTCTGCAACACCCACGCGATACCTCGAAGGAAAATCGACCAACCAAGAGACATTTTTGTGGTTAATGGGTAGAAAAGCAAAGCAGGCCCCATTACGCACATCGCAGAAATAGACATGGAAATAGGATGGCACCAGGCAAGGATAATATTCCCGGTGGCAAATATGGTCAAACATACTAATATCCAAGGAATACCATGGCTAAGAAAACACAATCCCGATATCGAGTGGGAGATAAGACAAATCAATTTTGGAAGCGAGAGGTGTACCAGAGTATGCCTCAACGAATTACTAAACGTCGAGACAGTTCCTAGTGGACTGGCTCGATGGGCCCACGAATACAGGCGAATCACCGAAACCCGAAGTGGATCAGAAGAGATCTGGATTCAACCACTGGATCCCACAGCAAAGGTACTGACCAAAGGGTCGAAGGAAGCCGCTGGACACGACTTGTACAGCATACAAGAACCTATCATCCCGGCCAAAGTGGACGTTATGATAAAGACAGGAATAGCAATAGGACTACGTGATAGTACCTGCAGACGAATTGCCCCATGAAGTGGATTAGCAATCAGACATGGCCTAACCACAGGTGCAGGTGTGATAGACGCAGACTAGCAGGGAGAAATCAAAGTCCTTTTGATAAACCTGAAAGAAGAGGAATATGAAGTCAAGAAAGTTGACAGAATCGGGCAGTTGATTGTCGAAAAGATCGACCACCGAGGACTATGAGAAGTAGGCGGCCTCGCAGGAACAGAAAGATAAGACCAAGGATTTGGCAGCACTGGAAAAACTACACCGAACGAACCCCAGGAACGACACGTCGATATCAACTTTATATCAGCTAGGAACTTGGGAAAGATGTATCGAGAGGGAGAACAAACCGGTGTTCTCAAATGGGATCAAGAAGAAGGAGGCATGGCGATGGCCGAGGCCTGAACAATCAGTACCAGAGTGGCGGTCCGACAGGAAGCAACAAAGAAGAAAATGACAGTAAGACAGCTGGTCCCGAGCGAATACCATGACCTCCTAGATACGGTTGAAGAAGGAGAAAGGACGGACCTGCCCGAGGATCGAGAAGAAGACCACAAGATCGACTCGGAAGGAAGACCACCGTTCATGAAACTTTACTCCTTGAGGGAAGAAGAGTTGAAGGCTCTAAGAGACTACCTCCAGCAAAACCTGGAAAGAGGATGGATATGGCCATCCTCATCAGCGGCAGGAGCACCAATGTTATTCGTCAAAAAGAAGGACGGAAAGCTCAGACTATGCGTGGATTTTCTCGGACTGAATGCGGTAATCAAGGAACATCGATATCCATTACCCCTGATTGATGAAGCATTGGACAGATTGGGAAAGGCCCAATACTACACGAAGTTAGATATCAAGAATGCCTATCTCACCATCAGAATATCGGAAGGATATGATTGGAAAACGTCATTTCGGACAAGATACGGGCTATACGAATATCTGGTAATGGCATTCAGATTGGCTAACACACCTGTGACCTTCCAATGATGGATCAACACCACACTGAGCAAATTTCTGGATATATGCTGCATCGTCTACCTAGACGATATTGTCATATATTCGAGGACTGTGGAACAACTTCGAAATGACATCCGGAACATTATACAAGCCCTAAGGGAGGCAAATATCAAACCAAAAGCCACGAAAAGCCAATTTTATCAGCAAGAAAGGGAATATTTAGGGTTTATTATCAACCCCGAAGGAACAAGGACTGACTCCGTCAAAAAGGAGGCAATTGAAGGATGGAAAACGCCGAAGAGCGTAAAAGGAGTACCAAGCTTTCTAGGCTTCTATAACTTTTATCGCAGATATATCCAAGGATTCAGCAGAGTGGCCAAACCACTATACAAAACAACCAAGACAGATACCAAATGGAATTGGGCTGACCAACAACAAGCTGCATTCGATAGATTAAGAAACAAACTCACAACAGCACCTATACTCCGACATTTTGACCCGATACTAGCAATCATGATAGAAACAGATACCTCCAATTACGCGTGTTCGGGGATCCTATCGCAATTGGGAGACGATAAACTATGGCCAGGGCTGGCATTTCGATCCAAAACAATGACGAAGGCTGGATGCAACTACGACATCCACAACAAAGAACTGTTGCCGATAGTGCAAGCCCTCAATGCATGGAGAAAGTATGCCTTAGGAGCTGAACACGATATCAGGGTCGTAACCGACCACAAAAATCTCCTCCCTTTCACCGCCACGAAGGAACTGAACTAACGACAAGCAAGTTGGAGTGAAACACTATCTCAGTATCACATCAATATCGAGTATCGACCAGGAAAACAAGGAGGACAACCGGAGCTCCTTACCAGAAGACAAGATGATAGGCCAACCAAGGACGACGAAGGGATCCTGCAACGGAAAAGCATCCTTCTGCTGAAAGAAAGATACTTCAAAAAAGAAGAAGAGGAAAGCGGGAGAAACGAGGCCATCAATGAAAGGGAAACAGCAACACTGGACAACAGGGGCCACACAGAATGGATACGAAGAACGATGGAGAAAGATACGGAGATACCAGCGATCCGGAGACCTCTAAGCGAAAAGCAAGAAGAGATGAAGGGAACAGCATTGGGGATAGACGAAGAACAAGGGGGATATCTTGGGTACGATGTAAAGATAAGAATCTCTGAAGAGGCACCGCTCTGAACGGAAACGATACGAAGCAACCACGATATACCTCAAACTGGACGCGGCTGAATGGCCAAGACCACAGAACTGATCAAGAGATCATACTATTGGCCAACGATAAGGGATGGCGTCAAAAGATATGTCAAGAACGGCGAAATATGCCAAAGGATGAAGGCAGTACGTCACGCGCCATATGGATTGCTAAAACCTACCGAACCTCCTGGAAGGCCATGGCAATCTATTGCTATTGATTTTATAACTGTACTTCCGGAATAGAACGGCTATGACGCAATATGGGTCGTGATCAATCGCCTGATGAAAATGGCCAACTTTATACCATGCTGAACGGATATGGACACAAAACAGTTCTTCCACCTGTGTCAAGGATCAGGTGTTTAGAATTCACGGAATACCGAAGGATATCATATCAGACAGAGGATCACTATTCACGGCAAATATGTGAAAAGAAATCACACAACAATGGCAAAGCGAGAGGTAACTCCGCATGGCATTTCACCCGCAGACCGTCGGACAAACGGAAAGGACAAATGCGATATTGGAACAATATCTACTAGCATACGTCAATTATCAACAAGACCATTGGGCAGAAATGCTAGCAACAGCCGAATTCGCATACAACAATGGAAAACAAGAAACAATCAAGACGACACCCTTCTTTGCAAACTATAGGTGCGACCCAATATATGAACCGGCAAAATACGACATACCGGCACAAGCGGTCTATACGAAGAATATGCAGAAACTGCATGATATATTAAGAGAAGCAATATGTCACGCACAAGAACGAAAGAAGGAATACGACGATCGACACCGAAAACCCGATACCAACCTTCAAGTCCACGATATGGTGTTGTCGATACCGAGGAATATATGGACAATGAAACCATCAAGGAAACTGGACTACAAGAAACTAGGACCGTTCAGGATCATCGAACATATCCCACTCCTAGCATATAAACTCGACCTCCCACGCTCGATGAATGACACTTATCCTACATTCCACAGCAATCTCCTTGAACCTTACCAAGACAACGCTTTTACCTCACAAAAGAAAGTTCCTCTGCTGCCCATACAGATCGTGAGTGAAGACAAATATGAAGTGGAGAAAATCATTGACTCAAGATTACACTACAACAAACTCCAGTATCAAGCCAAGGGGGTCGGATACTCCGTAGAACATGATCAAGAGTGGTATCCAGCCACTAATTTCACCAACGCTCAAGATGCCGTCCAACAATTCCGCCAAAACTACACCGACAAGCCCAGACTTCTGCCCCCGGGAAGACATAGTTTGGATCAAGGGAGAAGTCAACGACGAGGATTGGGTCCAACTCGTGGACCTACCGATCAGGAAAACGAAGGAAACGGAAGAAGAGAGAGCACACAAGTGTCTGTCAGGGACACGGTACTGCGACAAAGGATGCCCCACCCACAACTTGGAAAAGATGGGTAGCAACTACTTTCCCAAGAAAAGGGACCGGACGCCACCGGTATCACCTCCGCTAGGCAACTAGGACAAGGTTTCGGGGACGAAACCTGCGGGGCGGGGGGCCAAGGAACCCAAGAAAGTTACCTGGGGGCAGGACCCAGCACCATTGCCGCTCTCGTTGGCAACACAAGAGGATACTGGGGAAAGCCTGCAGAGGGAGCTGATTGCAATCAGCGAACAAAAAAAGATGGCAGAAGTAGAGATGGGACTCTACAAAGGCCAGGCCTTGATGTGGGAGCAGAAGGCAAGGGAATGGGTGAAAAAGAACGTGCAGTTGGCAAGAGCGGTAACGGCTCAATAGGTCAGGGCAGGTTTGGCGGAATACAAAGTTGGCAAGACAGAATCTCAACTAAAGAGAAGGGATGCGAGGTTCCGAAAATTGGAAAACCTTCAGAACGAAAGCAAGAGTTGGATGCGTCGGATAGGGCGTAAAGTTCTGCAGATGGCAGGATCAGAAGAGGCGGATGTGTTCCCGATGGCCTAAAGGGACTTAGGCTGTGAGGAGATGGGAGCTATTGTCACAATTCTGTGGCAGATAGTGGAAGGAGATGTTTGCGGCAAGTAGTGTAAGGAGACTGTTGTGCACCATCACGAGGATATTCGTCATGGGGTTTCACTTGTTATATGGTACTTGCACGCACATGACCTATTAAGAGGTCATGGGGGCAGAGCACAAGGCCAAGTGGGCTGCGCAGTTTGGTTTCCTTTCACGCACATGACCAATGATGCGGTCATATGATGTTTTTCACGAGTCACAATTATGACTCCTAGTTGTTTGGATTTATAAGCGAGTTGAGTGAAGGACTATAAAAGGAGGCCGGTAGAGCCTGGTAGTTAGTTCTTCACGCAATCCCCTATTATACTTTCTTACCTATACTATTAAGAATAGAATCTATTCTACCACGTCACGAGTCTATCGAGATAAGATCTGCTTATTAGCGTTCAAGCAAGGAACATAGACACTGGTCAAAGAATAATAATCAGAGTCCCGATAGAGAATCAGAATCGATCAAGGTCATATACGATCCCAGAGAAGTATTATATCATCCTTGACGACTAACTAAGAAGTTGTTGCCTGTCGCAGCGGTACTTCAAGATACAAGAGATAGGTAGGATATCTAACATATAACTGCTGCATATAATACATGTGTAGCAACGTGGGTAGGACCAACTGAAATACTAGAGATTGCTAGATCTGCTTGGCTTCATAGCTGGAAATTCTCTAATGCCCCAATGAATTGTGGTACAAAAGACAAAAAAGCTCTAGGAATAGTTGATTCACTGACACCATTTCATCACATACTTGCCAAAAGCAAGTGTACTATTGTCGCCAATCATTTGCCAGGGTCATACCTTAAGACGAGGACTATACCTACCAATAAACAATTGCGCTGGTCGAGGTTCATTTGGAAATACAATACTGAAATCGGGTTCAGGCTAGGACAAGAGAAATCTTTGGCAGTCGCATTATCCCGCATCCACAATGAGTAGGATCATGACCCACACACCGCAAACGATCTTACATCAACAGGCAATGTTGCTATGCTCTCACCTATCTCATCGTTCTTCTCTTGCAAATGTCAGCAAAAACAATATCATGTGTCCCATGGATGTTATGCATCTGACGCAAGGGACGTTGTAACTCTAAAGGTTAGACACGACGCAACACAGAACTGATGTTGTGTCACGATCTGTATGTCCTATTGCCCTGTGGCCTGCTATCAACCTAGCACTGAACCCGACTGCCTGTGACTCCTGTCCGGATCTCACCTTACACCTACACTCACTAATGCTCTCATATTGTCAACACCCAGCTTACAATTGTGTCCAATTGATGTCCCCTCCAGCCCGACACAACCCCCTGCTCCTGTTCCCCCTCTCTACATCCCCTGTACTGTGTCCTTCTGCTCCCATCCTACTCACACTTGTGCATTCATCTTGCAATACCCTGAGTCCCATCGACTCATTCGGGCATCAGCCAGTGTACAGTCCTACATCCTAATTCTTTCACCCACTGCTCAAACAACCCACACTTTGTCCTGCTATAATTGACATTTCCTCGCTTTGCCTGGACCCTTGCGCCTGATCCAGTCACAAGTACATCCCATCTGGACATCCTCCGAATGGCCTTTGACCAGTGGCAAATTATTTGGAATACAGACTGCAGTGTATACGCTTTATCCTGGCATCCTTTGGTCTCAGCACCTATGGTTTATTTATCATCCCTTTACATTTCGATCATCGCGATGTCTTGGCCACAAGTTCCTTCCTTGTTTCTATACCTAATCTCGCCCTGCATCTCAGCCCCCACACTGAATATTCCTTACTCTTAAAGCCTATATCATATCACACTGCGAGAAATTAAATCAATTACTTTCTCCCTTTACTTGCTCCTAATTCCAATTAATGCCCCACCCTAAAACTCTCTCAGGACACCCACTCTTCCACTTCTAGCTGTTGTTATCCAGTTGCCAGCTATGCTCTCTTGCCTTCTTGAGACTCTTCAATGGTGTGCGAGAGGTGATTAGTCAGAGATGGGCTTGCCTGGCATCCAGCTATCAGCCCTACACTTAGCTGGCCTGAATATTCCAGACTCACAGGATCTGAGTCTGGCAATACTAGCGGCCCTACAATGGACATCTGGCTACAGGTGAAGGATTTGTCCAATTCAAGGCGTTAGCTCTGCCCCCAGTAGTGGTGCTTTGGGATGACTGCGTGCCAGTTAGTCCGCAGTGGGGCAGCGCGTACCACTGTAGTATTTTGGATGCCAGGCCACAAGTTCTTCCTTTACCGGCTTTCCATTATCGTCATATCCTTCTTGACGGTTTTGCTGTAGCCAGTAAACTTCCTTCACTGTATTATGTATGGTATCGCGAACATTCCCACAAATTATGTCACGGATGTTAATTTGCCCTTTGGCACAAGTCTGTTTCTACCCGGCAAAAAAGGTCTTCCATGTCTAGTAACATGATAGTAGCTTGATAATAAATAATCCGTTACAACAATTGAATAGTCATATGACCCACATCTACCAGCATAAACCCCAGTGGCTGCTGATATATCCCTGATCTTCATGCCCATCATATATGAAATCTTATGGCACGCATCAACCAAATTATGGTATGACTGATCAGTCCAAGAAATCCGAGATCCATTATCCCGCGCATTTTCTTTCCCCTAAAATACTTACCATAAATCATCCCTGGAATCTGTAGTACAAGGAAGCGGAAGGCCAGATTCTGGGCCACATTCAATTGTAAACACTTGTTTGTGTTATGTAGGAGTTACCTAGCAGAAACCAAGCTCATAAACTTCCAGGTCACACATAAACCTGCGCCGGTCTAGAAGATATTTCAGGCAACATACTGCTGCTATTAGATTATCCGGTACTCCATCTAACTTTACTATATCCTTCTGCACTCTGTATAGGAACTGTGCCCATACGCCTGAGTGTTTTTGACGTAGCTTTCTGACTTTGTACTACACTGTACCTGGTGTACCGCAAACTCCAGTCGATATACCAAATTTAGGTACTGCTGTAATGTTCAGCCGTTGGATCCTCTGAATGGGGAATGACCGGTCGTTATCCATATGGCTCCATGTTTCGTATATTGAACAGGATCCTGTTTGTTGTAATAGTCGCCTTCTTTGTTCTATCGTATCGTAACGTCTTTCCTTTTGTAATAGAGTAGGATGATCTCGGGCCTGAAGGCCCATCCCCTTAAGCATAGCTGAGTTACTTAAGTGATTGCGTGAAGAGCTAAATACAAGGTCCCATCAACCTCCTTTTATTGCCTTCCTCTTCACGCCCCGTGACTTATCCCTTTCGTCACGCGGAGTAGTCATATAACCAAGTGGTCATATGAGCGAAACCCATGACCTTCAAATAAGGTCATGTGTGAAAACCACATGTCCTCTAAATAGGTCCTGTGTGTGAGATACATATCTTCCTGCACAGCCCCCTTGGTCTTGTGCGCTACCCGCATGACCTCACAATAGGTCATGGGCGTGAAAGTAAATCAATCGCAATATAACAATCATATAACAAGGTAACCCCATGACTTGTAATCATGAGTCATAGTGCGAAACTATTCCGCCTTGCCGTCTGCCTTGCTAAGTCAGTCAAGAATCGTGACATTAGCTCCTCTCTTTGCCTGGCCTCATCTTCCAGCTCGTTCATCTGAGCGCCCAACTCTTTAAGTTGCTGCTCCACCTCTTCAAACCCTTCTCGGATCTTTCGTCCCTTCCGGGCGTAACCCGGATACTTCATTTCCTTTCCGGTCGTAGACCGGATCCGTTTCCATACCCCGTCCCGTCAGGTTAGTCGTTTTCTTTCTTCTTTGTCTGCCCGATGGAGCGGGCAGTCATCCTCGAAGCCGGTTTGCCAATCCGTTCCCTCGTTATGGTTGACTACCAGTCCATGATAGTCTCGGAGGTACACGTAGTGGTCGTGCGAGCCTTCATTCTTTATCTCTTTTGGCTGGCTGGGGTACCAGCCAGCCCCGCCCTTGCCTCCCCGATGGGTTCTGCACCCGTCGTCGTAGCCTATGGTCCATGAGAGTTCCTCATGGCGTGTGTGGTCTTTGGCCCTCTGAAGTGCGTCATATGCGTCGCGGGAGCTACTGCCCCAGCGGTCGTTCTTCCATTCGTCTGCGAATGTCATGTCTGCAGCCCAGTCTTCGTTTTGGAGGTGATCCCTTTGTCCGCAACACGGACCATTCGTTTGTTCTTCTTCGTCTTTTTGGTGGTGGTGGTGGTTGCCTGTGGGTACTTCGCCTTCTCGGAAAAGGTAGGTAGTGTACTAGGTTTGGCTTGCAGAGGTTATGTGGTGATGAAGTAGGTTGAACCTGTCCGTTTCATCCTTCTTATAACTTCCTCTGTGGCCTACTTCTTTGCTTATCTCTCCGTTCCTGTGGAATTGCTATCACCTTCTCCGATCGTCCTCACATGTTTCTTGCGTCATCGGTCGTATGATGATACTGTTGTCCATTGGTCTGTGTTGCTGATCATTCGTATCATTCCTTATCGTGCATAGTTCATTAGGATGAACTCCTTTTTGTCTTGTGATGCATTTGCCAAGCGTCCAAATCTTTCGTTATCATGCATAGCTGATATGGATGAACTTCCTTCGTCTCGTGACGCATTTTCCGACCGTGCAAATCTTTCGTTATCAGGCATAGCTCATATGGATGAACTTCCTACGTCTCTTGATGCATTTTCCGCCCGGGCAAATCTTTCCCTTTCATACATAGCTCATATGGATGAACTTCCTTCATCTCGTGATGCATTTGACGACCGCGCAAATCTTTGTTTGTCGTCCATAGCTCATATGGATGAACTTCCTTCGTCTCGTGATGCATTTTGCCTTCCCGGCAAATCTTCCGTTATCGTTCTAGTTGCCGCAGTACATACGGCAAGTACCACCCGCGCATCTTTTCGATAAATTTCTGAAAGACCGGCCGCAACGTCTTAGTAGCTCCTCTCTTTCACCCCCCTCTCGCGGTTCGTTGTCGCTCTCGTTCCCGCAGTATATATGGAAGGTACCCCCCCCGCGTCTTGTCGATAAATTTCTGAAAGAGCGGCAGCAACCTCTCAGGAGCTCCTCTCTTTCTCCCCCCTTTTCGAGGTTCATTCTTTGCTTTCTTCGTCATTGCTCTTCGAATACCATTCTTAAGCCTTTGCTTGTGTTCCATTGCACGCTGGTAATTCCATATCGATGTCTTCAGTTGTCGTTCTTCTTCTTTGTCGACTTGTGTTTCTGCTCCCCTCTCCGTTCTCCTTGGTCCCTCAAGGAGAGTCAGAGGAGAAAATGATTTGGGGTATTTGATAGGTATATCACTAGGTGCACTTCGCTTTCCTCGTTCAGCCGTTGATAAACCTATGAAGGGTGAGTCGATTTCGCGTGTTCACTGCGCTCCATCACTCTCCCTTCCAGCTCTTCTCTTCTCCAGCCAGGTCCCTCTGGCGAACCCTCTTGGTCCTCTTTTGTTTTCCGGAAAGAAAAAAAGAAAATATCGTTTTTGCTGGTCCTTTCTTCCGTTTCTTCTCTGGTGTCTGGCCGTATCCAGTCGTGGGTTCCAGATTATTGTCATTCTTTCTGTCATTGGCCATTCGTGGTTGACGCAATCAAGTGTAATGTTCAGCCGTTGAATCCTCTGAATGGGGAATGACAGGTCGTTATCCGCATATCGTCGTGTTTCGTATATTGCACAGGATCCTCTTTGTTGTAATAGTCGCCTTCTTTGTTCGCTCATCTCGTGACGTGTTTCCTTTTGTAGTAGAGTTGGATGGTTTTGGGCCCGAAGGCCCATCCCCTTAAGCGCAGCTGAGTTACTTAAGTGATTGCGTGAAGAGCTAAATACAATGTCCCATCAACCTCCTTTTATAGCCTTCCTCTTCACGCCCAGTGACTTATCCCTTTTGTCACGCGAAGTAGTCGTATGACTAAGTGGTCATATGAGCGAAACCCATGACCTTCAAGTAAGGTCCTGTGCGAAAACCACATGTCCTGTAAATAGGTCATGTGTGCGAGATACATATCTTCCTGCACAGCCCCCTGGGTCTTGTGCGCTGCCCCCATGACCTCTCACTAGGTCATATGCGTAAAAGTAAATCAATCGCAATATAACACTCATATAACAAGGAAACCCTATGACTCGTAATCATGAGTCATTGTGCGAAACTATTCTGCCTTGCGGTCTGCCTTGCTAAGTCAATCTAGAATCATGACAACTGCTCTGCTGGTCGAAAATATTCTGTCTCGGCATCTGGCATTACTGCAGCATCCCAGATTTTAGGCACCTGGCTAGTCACAACTAGGATATTTGCATGTGAGTACTTGAACAGCGCGTATTTTACAATAACTGACTTTGCAAACTTCACGATAGTCCATTCTCCACCTGCTAGTAACTTGTGCCATGAATTACCCACTAACCAGTTGCCAGAGAGGCATGTACCCATGTGACTGCCTGGACTAGAACTCCAGATATCAGAAACAGGAGTACTCCGGCCACCTGGAGGTGATGAAAATTATGGAATGCTGGATAACAGAAATGCAGGATGACTATAGGCACTGCCCGGGTAAATAAACCCAGGAGCCCCTGCGGTCCGCAGCATCACGTTAGCCCCTTGTGATCCCATACATATTGAAATCCCCACAGTAGTCTTGTGAAGGTTTAGGACTTGCTTGGCTGCTTAAGACACCGCCAGGAGTGCTGATGTATTTATGTTAGTGATATCAATGTCTTCCAAGTTGGGTTTGTGTCCAATTCAGTGGCATCTGTTCTACACAAGTTTTGGTACTCATCAGTACAAGTGTCACTAGAATGAGTCATTTCTGTTCTACTTTGTACGGCCCATTGGGTCACTGGTTGAGCATATGCTGGTGTCTGTACGCGGCTCTTCCAGGGTCCCTTGGTGCATCTTTCTAGTTTCATGGTTGGAATTGGTGCTGGAGCCAGGTTCTAAGGTAAAACGTGCTGGGTCAATGGTGTGCTCAGACCACCACCTTTTTTGGGTTGTTTTGTTGCCGAGATCTGTTTTACCAATCACGCAATAAAGTATCTGAGGTCCCAATTGCCCGCACTTAGATTTCCAGCGCAGTGAGTTCGCTGATATCGTGTATTGGAGTGATGTTGATTATGCATCCTGAAACTCATTATTGAATGTCAATTAGGGTAGGCTTCACGATACAGGCTGCTAGTAATTGTATGAATCTCGCGTCGGCTCAAGATGAGGAGATTCTGCCGTTCCTGGGTATTCAAAGAGATGTGTTAAGTCTTATACACTAGAACGTACATGTCTGGTTAGGGTGGTCGCAGTCAAACACTATGAGTCGCTATTGCGTCCACAGATTGCCTCGTTATGTGTATACAACAACATAGTGATCTAGACATTCTTGAATATCTTGCGACCCTTCACTCCAGCCTGTGAGAATTAGATGTAATGAAGCTGTTGCTACTGTAGAAGACTCAGCTAATTGTCTAAATAGTATCATCTTTCGCAAAAAATTGAACGTGATTGTGTCTGTGATGTCTGAGCACTACCATACAATATCTAGCATTTCTGGCTCAAGACACTAAGAATCGACCATCTATTAGTTAGGAGATATGCTGGTTTCGCTAAAGGAGATGGCGTAGCAAAGTCTAGCTACAATCAGTATAGCTTTGTGACAGTATTTCTCTTGGGACACTCCGCATGCCAAAAAAGCAGACATCGCCTGAAGGCTCATCTCCAGATGCCAAGTTAGCAGCAGTAAATGCACCAAAGATATACGCAAGTAATGCTACCCAGTGAATCAACCCAGATGAAAGCCCACTATCAGCAAAGTCAAGAACCCGGAATGAGAGATGCCCTGTGTACACAAGATTCAAGATACCAACGTAAGTGGGCCTACAGTTATTATATGTATGAGTGCTAGTTTACTCATGCGGTTTTGCTAAAATACCACTATGAGCTAGGTATTTAGCGAGATGTGAACTATAAGATTAGGGTATGGAGATATTGTTGGCAAAGACAAGTGAGTAGAGTACAGGGAGCGAGGCATCAAACTAGCACCGAGTAGGAATATGAGAAGTCCATGTTAGGACATCTGATGGTATTATTACTAGCAAATGCTAGCTAAGCCATCACGCATGAAGCGTTCGCCTAATTGTTGTCCCCAACGCCTCTCTCCTAAAAGCAACAAACAAAGGATCAAAAAGAATAGCCAAAACCTAGAGCAAGAATAGATACAATAGTTTATTGGGATTCTGATATCCTGTGCTGTGATGGGGGCCTGGTGAGGTTGTTCAGGGCAATGGGATAGTCATGTTTGGGGAAGACGGAGGAACAATTGTGGCAGCCGGAGTATGAAGAGATGGGGAGACAATCACAGCGCCATCGTCTGGAGAAGATGAGGGAGCTATCACAGCATGCGAGGTCTAGGGGTGGTGGTGGGGCAGTCGCACCGCCAGTGTTGGGAGAAGGCAGAAACACCCTAGAAGGGACGATTTGAGGAGACCGAATTGTCGGAGCATCCGGGCTGGCACCATCAAGAGTCATAGGCGACTGCGGGATGGAAGCAAAAGGCATGGTTGCCGGCCCACGGAGGAGAGTTGCGGTTAATGTTGGGGTGCAAGTTGGTATTTTGGCGCTACCTACTGACAAAATGGTAAGAGTAGTGTCTCGTGCACTATCTTGCTCATGGTGGGTCCTGGTCTGCTGTCTGAATGTTCCAGGAGTGGCTGCAAGCTATGGAATTTGGAGATACTCTACTCTCAAGGTCCTCATCCAGAAGCTCATTGTGGATCACGGCCTTTCCCGTTTGGAAGCCTGTAGATCTGGGAAGTTGTTACTGCTTGACGGATTGGGTCTCAGGTACCTGTAGTTAGGATATTATCATATATATATAATTAGGTACTGTGTTCCGCTCATGATGCTTGCTGCAAGAGGGCTGGGCTTAGGACTGTATGGCATCAGTCTGGCATGCAGGGCAGGCATTCCTAGTAGGTCACTTAGGGCTATGGGCAAATAGTTCATCATTCTACCTATGCGATGAGGATTATAGTTTGTTAACATAAGAAAGGAATTTACCGAGAACTTACATCACCATAATGGGAAGGAGTATGGCTGGTACGCTGGTACCATGTGAGGGAGTAGGGGGGGTTCTCAAATTCATCATTTTATATATGTGATTAGCTACACATTTTGTTAACAGAAAAAAGGAACTTTCACAGAACTTATATCATCAGAATGGGCAGCACCTTCGCTACTGCCCAGTGGTCTTGAATAGCAGGGGTGGGGCTTTCCGCATTCATCATCCTGTATATCCGATCAGCTACAGATGTTGTTAAGAACAGGAAGCAATTTTCTTGCAACTTACGGTGTCAATGAGAATGGCCACCACGCAGCTGTGTACCAAATATGGACAATCAAACTCGTCCATGCTTGGCTCCGAGTTCTCATCCTGTAGCTACTCATCTTTGTCCACGTGATGATCCTTCTTTTGCATGGCCTCTCCGATATCTCCTACTGGCCCACTTTAATCACACACTGCATGGTCAAAAAACAGGTTTCAGCTGTTGGCTGGTGTGGGGTTCTGGTAGGGGTCCTCCCGCTGATACAGGTACACCTCCAGTACTATAAGAGCCACGAAAGGTGTGCCATCATTGGTAAGGACCTACGCCTAGACATACTCATATTAATATGAATAGATCAGGTCCCCGACTGAGAGAGTCTCGCAGTGTTTCTCCTGAAGTGAGTATGCACCCCAGCAAGAGGCTACGATAAGATTCTCTGGGCAACCGATTGCCTCCTCCACACATAGTCACTTGACTACACCTATTGTACTTTGTGTAATCAGTGATTCGATGGCCCCCCAGCTGATTCTCCAGTCTGAGTCTACTGAATACTAGGGGAAGCCATGGCACAGGTGTCCCTGCCCAGGGGCCCGCATGAGGCAAATGATATGGATCAGTAGTGCTCAAGAGTATTAAGGAGAGGGCCAATCGAGTTGAACGATTAACAATATAGGTGAGCATGAGGGTAGCAAAAGATATAATGTGGAGAATATTTGTTAAGAGTTCCGTTGACCTCTGCCACCTCCGCCTGCCTGGCCATAAGACCCTCGGTCGTCGCCTTAAGATTCCTGGCTATGGCCCCAGTGAAGATCCTTGCCTAATTCTAGATTTCAGTTATGTCTTCAGCGGGGTACTTAATCTTGCCGTATTCGGTCCGTGTGGTCAAGGGGAGAACAGACCGGGCCAATACAAGGACTGACTCGAAATTGAAGTTGGGCAGATGGCAAAAGTGAAGGATGGGGAGTGACATGTAGCCAATGATCTACTGATACCTTGCTCTGTACGGTCCACAGCTGGCACACGAATTGCCAAACAAATATCAGCTTTGAGTCTATGCTATTGCGCTATAGCGTGTTAGGTATATGGAAATCCGAGACATGTACACAGACCCATGGAAGGGCAACCGCGCACAGACCCTGGATTTACCAGAGTGCGAACACCTCTCTCCGGCCCCCTTATGTGTCCTGCCCGCTGATCGCTCAATGAAAGGATCACGTGACATCTATTAAGAGGTCACGTGTTCAATCCACACGTGTTCAATCCACACAGTGGTCCTAGTTATTTTGGTATGAGACATTTTCTACCAACTGGACATAGATGTTCGGTGTTCCCTGCTCGACGGCACAAGACCTCCGACGGCGAGATTTTCTACAAATGCCATAGAGGTGACAGTGGCTAGAGCGTAAGAAGACATTTGCGAGAAATTGGTTCATTGGTTGTTGCCCAATTAAGGACTACAGACCGTGATCTATGTACCCATATGGAAGTTGCGGTTGATGATACAACCGAAAGACCGATGACACCGTACCTACTGAGATCAGCTGTATGTTGGTTGGTCCAAGTAATTGGACCCCTCTGCGGAGGCTCGTGGACAAAGGGAAAGCACGGTCGGTTAGAAGGCCATAGCTGGAGAAGAGTCCATAAGATATTGACGTGTCGGACTCTTACTCGCATGAAGCATAGGTAGACCGATATGAACTTGATCACTTCATGTACGGAAGAGATTACAGGAATGATACCAATTACGTCCAGAGTATCACGGATAGTCTATTTGAGATAAACATTGGAAGCTCGTAATAGGAAGCGGTGACTCAGCTGTAGTGTGGTGTGCTCATTCTCAGGGTCAAACAGTATTCACAGTTAAGTGGAACTGGTAAAGACAGTGGGCAGTACATAGTTAGAAGGAGGATTAGAAGTACCGACTAGGTACTATAAGTAAGATTGACTCTGTCCGAGTCTGTGAGAGATCCGGAAGCAACAGAGAAGAGATTTCAGCAATATAAAATAGTTTACATCATAAATATTTCCTTTGCCTTTACCTTATCGAGACAAGGATTTCGCGACTGATTCTACGAACTGAGAATTTGACCTACGTCCCTCAGTTATACTAGAGATCGGCGTCCGCCCCACAATATATTGATAGTTCTTCTATTACCAAGGCTCACTATATAAACTACTAGTTCACTTCAAACTCCACCCTGATATCAGACTTCGGGTACATTTTCGAAGCTACACACTGTCAACATCTATATTCAGACATGCGAAGAAGTCTGGAACAGGGAGTTATTCGAAATCCAAGAAATAATTATCACAGAACCCGCGTGGTTCAGAATACGCTTTGGGATCTGAACTTGGAATCCATTCAATCAGAGGTATCATACTTGGTACAGACCACACTTCGAGTGCAGTTCCACAATGTCGGAAAACTTCATCGAGTGGAGTACCCTGTACTGCAATAACAACAAATCAGGGACTACCATCCGAGGGCCAGACACCCCCTCGCCTTGTGCCTGACAAAATCCTTATATGTACTATTAGTCCATTCTAAACTGCGAGAAAAGGGAAATTCAGATCCTGAATCCAGAATCAGATCCACCGAACCCTTTCATGCCTACACCTCTAGAGTATCTCAAGCCTTGGATACCTTACATACGATTCCTTAAACCCTTTAATGGATATCAAGAACTCTGGTATGCAGTACCAGATTTTGTGCATTCAGGACAATGAGAGCAATTAGCCTACCTGGAAAGCATCACGATCGCAGAGATACCTCAAGACCCGAGAAAGGGGATCACGGCGGGAGAACACATGGACACCCACCCAGATATGGCGGATAAAACCGCTGACTCGGCAACATAGAGCCCCTCCTCATCAACACCGCATCAACCCGCATTCCAGGAACGAAATTTACCCTCTTACCAGTCTTCTAGTGTTGCAAGCACACATTGCATATCACAGTCCTCCACTCCTAAAGCAGGCGGAGACCACGCTACAAATTTAGCAAGGTTGGCTGCCCGTCTTGGGGTAACCTGGGGTCGAATAAGGCAAGATCTAGATACCTAGCTTGACTAAGCCAACATCGCCTTGAAACATTTGAAGGGACCTACCCAAGATAATACCCTGAAATTAATTAAGGTTTCACAGCATATGACTAATGGACAGGATGTCTATAACAACGATATTGGTATCTTGCTGATACAGCTGGCAGGTATAGCAAGTGAAGTTAAGGGGATACAAGAGGAGATGCTACGGGAAGTGGCAAGAAAAATAGACGGTCAAGATAGGCGTCAACAGGAATATGAAGCGCTAACCCCGAGGTTACATGGAGTACTGGGGGAAGAAAGCCCGGCGTCATCAGCCCGAGACCAAACATTGGAAGAAATGGTCATCAACCCAAGGCCGAATTTCCTAGAATTCTGAAATCAATGCACCATGCAGGAAAGAGAAGTCAACCGTACAATAGGACAAATGTGCCTAGATCAGACTACACGCCAAGTGGAGATTCGGAGGTCACAAGACCGACAACAGCAGCAGAATCATGAGACCAATAGCACCATGAAAGTATTGACGGCGGCAATAAATTGGAGGTTGGCTACTGCAACAAGTCCTGAAGCTGCAGGTCCTACACCTATACCCACTATCCAGGAAACTGATGACGAAGAATACTATGCTCCGCCTATACGGAGAGATAAGGGGAAAGGCAAGGAAGCTGTTGATACATCCCCCTCAGGTGCCCAGGGAGGTAACCCTGAATATCCTAGTAATGATGATGATGACAACTATGACAACGATGACAACATTGAGACAGGAAGAAGGAGAGGGAGTCCTAGCCGACGCAGGCAAGGACAGACACCAGAAGAGTCTGCAATGGCAGAAACGCTTGCCAATGCGATGGCACTAAATATTAATCAACCATCAGATGCACCCCCATTCTTGAGTGATAAAACTGCGCAAGACATATATGTGTGGATCCTAAAATATAGCGACTACTGCCAAAGAAACTGGCGGATTTGGGACAATGCTCGGGAACACGTTATATATGCACAGGGTCTTACTAGTGGAGACATTGTACTCCCCTATATCATTTGTTATCAGAAAGCTGTGTACGGACTTCAAGGGGAAGCCCAGCAGTGGGAACTGGCTACATGGATTCTTTTGGAACACAATATGATGAAACGATTTAGTTTGATGGAAGCCATGCGACAAGCGGTGCGAGCAATGCAGCATGTCGAGTCTAAGGGGAGTAGTGAGCATTATCTGGCGGTCATGCATAACCATAACATTGGTGCACGCATGACGGGAGAGTCGGTGAGGCAGGAAGTGGAAGATATACTTCCCAACCAAATTGTTATCAGGTTGTCGGCTATGCGGTATACAGCGGATCAATAGTGGGAAGACTCGCTAAGGCTGTGCGGTTGGTCAGAAGACGGACTTCTGGCCCCCGAAAAAATTGGGGGGGAAAAAGACTTTATGCCTAAAGTAGTCTAAGTGTTTTAAAGGAGAAGACTGTGGGGACTCTAAACCAAAGCAACAAACGAATACTAAACATTATGCCAAGGAAGGTGGAGCCGCACAATAAAAGCGGAAAAGGGATAACGAGCTTGAAAAGCCTAGGAAGAAGGTGGGTGGTGTGACGAAGACCACGCAAACAAACTTCAGCGTAGCTCATACCAGTATTCCCGCGAGCGTGAAAGATACTCATAGGAGAGACGGAGATTGTAGTCGTTGTGGAGAGAAAAACCACACCTACGACAGGAGTTGGGGGAATGCCCATATATCGGCGGTAACGGTCGGCGCAAGAGCGATAAAAAGGGGAGTTCGATGAGCAAGATAGGCTATTGTAAAGGCGCAAGTGGTTCGCAAAGTGGCGACCGTCCAAAACCCAGCATGAGTCAACAAGATCTGGGAACTGGCGGACCATGAGGAACTGCCCAAGGTCAGTTCATTGGCGCCAACAGCATCGGCGTTTGGGTATTCAGAGTCCAAATGGAGCTGGAATGGAAAGCGGAATGACCTTTTGCCTAGGGTGCATTATGTACCGACGATAATGGGGATTGGGTAGTCCATCTGCAACTACGGGTGCCAAAACTGAAAACGATCAAAGCGGTGCGAAGCCAGACTGTCCGTTCAGGATCAACGGAAGTAGGCTCTAAGTGGAGGGACCCCACGAGGGACTTACGAGCTCTAACACAAGCATCTATGTATGGAGAATCTTGATCGCAAGAACGGATAGTTAACAAGCCCACATGGCCCGGGAGCCAACAGTACGAAGTTCCTCGAGTCACCTGGTGGTTACCTGCTACCTGTGTCAAAGCAAGTTACTATACTAAAGAAGTTGGGACATAGCAATGCAAGATCTACCTGATAACAAATACACAATTGTCAGACAACTGACGCGGGCCATTTCACCTACCACACGATTCTGAGTTGTATTATACGTATGTACTATCTTGCCTTCTGGCCAGAGTGTGGGATAGGGATGTACAGCTGTGATGCGCAAGGCCTCTCTGAAGGGAGCTGGATGGATAACCAAAAACCTAAGGGAAAGGATCGGTAAAACTGGGAACCCCACAACAGGGAAGTAAACAGGCTACTGACCGTCTGCAAATCTCCTGTGAGCCTAGGCCTCTTGTGTTGGGGGAAAGCATCTAGCCTGAAAACCTGTCATGCAACATTGCCTATTAGTGAAATGCCGCTTAGTATGTAGACCTGGACTGTTAAGAGATAAAAAGAATTATTAGTTTGTCTGAGGTGAACTCAATTGTCAAAGCTACGGGAGCATGGTAGTAAACAACTTGTTATCTACACTGAACCTGGGCGATTCCTAATTGAAAGAACCCAGAAAACCTAATTCATGCTAAGCGCGTGGAGTTAGGCGCTCCGAAACCCAAATAATACAACTGTGCCGAGGGGATCTCTTATCTCCACATACACAATAAGCGATACCAAGTCAAAGTCTTGTTAGATTCGGGATCCAATGTATTCCTTCTCAATAAGGACCCTATTAAAGACCTTCACGTTCCTACAGTGGAATGCAATAAAGCAGTTGAAATCTTAAGCTTTGATGGATTGTCAGCCAGTTCAGGAGGACAGGGTTAGTCGCTCCCTATTAAATGGGAAATAGGAAAAAACCGACACATCTCTGAAGTGTCATGTGAACTGGCTAACGCAGGTCACTAAGGAATGATAATTCCATTTAGTTGGCGGCATCGTGAACACCCACTGTCTCACATTGAGGATGCGGAAAATTGGATCTTCTCCGCAAAATGTTGTTAAAGCTACGTGGAAGAAGATCAAGGAATAGCAGATATGTATGAATATGACGAATTCGTCACAGGGGACACTAATGCATACCGCGTTGGAAGAATCAGAGCTATCGAAAATACTTTGGAACTCGAATCATTAGCAACTGAATACTGGTATTACAAACATTTGTGTGAAGTCCAAATGGCAGAAAGATTTGCCCCAAGACAAACATTGTGTCACGAAATCAAGTTGATTCCAGGATCAACTCCGCCTGGGGGCCGATATATCCAATATCTGAAAAACCACTTAAGCCTTTACGAGAATACTGGTAAACAAAGATTAAGCAGGAAAAACTTACTCCAAGTAAATGACCTGCAGGAGCACCTATATTATTCGTACCCAAACCCGATGGAAGACTATGCTTGGTTGTGGATTACCGAAATCTTAATAAGCTCACTATTCTCCACAAACATCCCCTTCCACTAATGTCCGAACTCACCAATAGAGTAGCGGGTGCAAGGATCTTCACCAAGTTAGACCTTGAGGACAGCTACCCACAGATTCGGATTAAGGAAGGTGATGAATGGAAAAGGGGTTTCTGAACGAGATATGGGCATTACGAATACAAAGTTATGCCTTTTGGATTGGTTAATGCTCCAGCAACTTTCCCAGATATGATGAACCATGTACTGAAGGAATATGTAGATGTTGGAGTCATGTGCTATTATGACGATATTCTCCTCTATTGAAAGGATGAAGAAGAATACAGCGAGGCGCTGAAAATGGTTTTACAAAGTCTAATGGACGTTCAATTAGCAGTCTCACTAAAAAGGTGGACCTTCCACGGCACGGAGGTAGAATGCTGGGGTGATATGGTAGTAGTCGATGGGGTGTCGATGAGTACCCACAAGGTGGAATCCATAATGGCTGGCAAAGCACCTAAGTCGGTCCGAGAAGTACAAGTCTTTCTGGTATTCGCTAACTTCGGCTGTTGTTTTATAAAAATTTTCTCCGACATTTGCAAACCCATAACTGAGACATTACATGGAAACCCTAACAATTTCAAATGGGGAGTGGAGCAGGACACAGCTTTTGAGGAGCTAAAACAACCATTTGCAACAGCCCCCATACTACATCACTTCTTGCCTGCTAGAGAAACAGTGGTGGAAACCGATGCGCGCGATTTCGCGCTAGGTTGCGCCCTCTTTCAATACTTTGACAAGAGGTTACATCCAGTAGCTTTCCATTTCAGATAATTAAATTCAGCGGAGCGCAATTATGAAATTCATGATGAAGAACTACTTGCAATCCTGGAAGCATTTAAGGAATGGAGACACTACTTCCTGGGACTGGAAAAACCGCTTACAGTCTTTACCGACTATCGAAACCTACAACACTTTCTTACCTCGCAAGTCTGGGGTGGCCGCCAAATTAGATGCGCTCAGAAACTAGTAGAATACAATTTCAGTATTGTATATCAACCAGGCACTAAAGGCGGAAAGACTGGCACATTAAGCAGAGGGCAGGAGTAGAGTTCTCAGGAGGGAGCTACGCATCGCAAACAAAAGACTGTGAAAGTAGAAGGTTTCTTGGTATCACTGGTAGCGAGAACAGGTGATGAAGGAGAAGATTTGGATGTAGATAAGGATTTGGATTTGGAACCTCGAAGAGGTAGACAGAAACCGGTTAATAGGGTCCAAAGATTACGTAAAAAGGCATACTTGCTAACGAAAGCCTCCAGAATGGCTGTGGGACATGACCTGTATGCCATGGAGGATGGAATTGCCCTGAAATATGGACAAGCACTGATAAGGACGGGTATAGCGGTGGGGCTGCCCGAAGGAACCTACCGACCAGTTGCTGGGAGAAGTGGATTCGTGGTCCAAAGCAGAATCACCACGCCGGCAGGAGTAATTGATGCTGCTTACACCTGCGAACCCAAAGTCGTACTTTTCAACCGTAAGGATCTGGACTGCCAAATAAGAATGGGCGATCGCATAGCTCAAAGAGTGGTAGAAAAAGACAATACCTCAGATATGATGGAAGTAGACAACCTGGAAGACATGGAACGTGAAGCCGCAGGATTCAGAAGCATGGATATAGCGAGCAGATCCTTGATCATTAATTCACAGAAACCAAGCATCAGTTCCATCCTGGCATTGGCTAAAGACAACAAACAGTGGTACGACATTTCGGAAGTACAAGAGAAAGTCCTAATGTCAACTGAGATAATCTTGTAAAACAGTATGAAGCAGTTCAATCCTGTATTCTTAAGCGACATACAGGCAGCAATTACAACAGACGCAACTTGCAGGAAAGGAAGTGAAGAACTCATTAGGTTACAAGACGAAGGAAAGGATTTACCCAAGGATCGGACCTTGAACGATGATCTAATCTACTATAAGCAAAGACTATTTGTACCAGAAAGTAAAGCACTATATAGCAAGACTGCAGAAGGATGTCATGATGCAAAGGTTGCAGGACATTTTGGACAAGAAAAAACTTTGTAGATATTCATGAATGACTTCTACTGGAAGTGGCTTGCAGAATAGGGCAATGATTTCGTACAATCCTGCGATGAATGCCGACATACTAAATCCTGTAGACACACCCAGTATGGACTAGTGCAACCATTGCCGATACCCTACGCGGCATGGGCATATATCTTGGAGGACTTTATCACTCCACTACCGGAATCGCAAGTTTGTACTCAGATATTGGTGGTAGTTGATTGGTTCACAAAAATGGGACCTTTCATTGTACTGTAGACCTCAGCTATGGCCAAGGATGTCGCAAACACATTCCTGAAAGAGGTATGGAGGCTGCATGGTCTACCAACCGAAAGAGTCACATACATGCACTCAAAGTTTGCCGGAGGAATTTGGGAATCCCTTTGCAAAGAGCAGGAAATTAAGCGAAGAATGTTGCTGGCATATCACGCTCAGACTGACTGACAAACTGGACGTACCAACCAAGTAGGGGAAGGATACCTGCCTAGTGTTGTCAACTATAATCAAGTTGACTGGTATTAGCAGTTACCGCTGGTTGAACATTCCTATAACAACTGCGCAACCAACACCTGCGGGATGTCACCATTCTATGTGAACTACGGTTTCCATCCAGAAACAGAGTGGATGAAGGAGCGCGAAGGTCAAAATCTAGCAGCAACAGTCTATGAGAACTGGATTAAGGCAATACGTGAACAGGCGAGAGGGGTACCAGAAATGACGCGGCAAGGAATATCAAAATATTATGACCGGAAAGCTGGACAACAGGCAGACTTCAAGATCGGGGATCAAGTAAGGTTAAACGCAAAAAAGATTCCCACCCAATGGAAATCAAAAAAGCTACGTCCAAAGCTAGATGGTCCTTTGCAAATCAGGGAAAAAGACTACTCACTGGCCTTCAAGCAGAATATATCTGATCGAGGGAACATTCATCCCGTATTCTATGTCGCACTTTTGGAACCCTATCGTGAATCTGTTCATGATAATTGTCAACAACCCCCTAGAGAACCGTAGGCGATTGATGGCGATCTATAGGGGGACGGTGAAAAAATAGTAAGAAGGAAGATTCACTCTGACAGAAAATGGGTACACAGTCGCTATCAAGAGAAGCGGGAACTGGGGTACTTCGTTAAAAGGCAAGGGTGCTCAGAAGATGAGAACACATGGGAGTGTGCTGCTAGTACTGAAAACGCGGAGGAGGTTGTGGAGAATTTTCATAATGAAAAGTCCGGACATGCCAGGAACGGCAAGAGTAGGACAGTGAGAAAAAGCTTTTCCTGCCATGGCCGAGCAAACGTGCCAGGTTTTTGACCATGATAATGCTGAGTCTTGAAGTGTAATTAAGAAGAAAATTATAGAAGATTATAAAGGCATTCGAGGGGCAGCCTGGGAGGAGGGAGCTCATGTTAGGCATATGGAAATCTGAGACTTGTACAAAGACGCAAGGAAGGGCAACTGAGCACAGACCCACGATTTACCGGAGGGCCAACAACCTCCTCTGGCCCCCTGATGGGTCCGGGACGTTCATAGAGCAACGGAGGTATTACGTGACATCTATCATGAGGTCATCTGTTCAATCCACACCATCGTCAAGTTTATTTTGGTAAGAGATATTTTCTACCAACTGGACATAGATGTTTGGAGCTCCCTGCACGATGTCACAATACCTCTGACGGAGGGACTTTGTACCAATAGCATAGAGGTGACTCTGGCGAGAGCGTAGGCAGTCATCGGTGAAAAATTGGTGGCTTGGTTGTTGAGCAATTAAGGACTGAAGACAGAAACCCCTGCACCCATACGGAAGTTGCGGTTGATGATTCAAAGGAGGGACCAATAACGCCTTACCTACTAAGATCAGCTGTATGTTGGTTGGTCCTGGTAACGAGACCCCTCTGCACAGGCTGGTGAACCAAGGGGAAGCGCGCTCAGTTAGCAGGCCATAGCTGGAGAACAGTGTATAAGATGTTGTCGCTGGTGACTCTTACTGGCATGAAGCATAGGCGGCCCGATGCTAACTTGATCACTTCGTCAACCGAAGAGATTACAGGAAAGAAAGCAATTAAGTCTAGAGTATCAATCATAGTCTATACGAGCTGAAGATGCCAAGCTCCTAATAGGGAGTTGCGTCTAAGCCGTAGACTGCGAAGCTTGTTCTCGGGTCAAACAGTGTTAGCACTTAAGTTGAACTCATGAAGAAAGTGAGCGGTACATAGTTAGTAGCAGGATTAGAAGTACCGACTAGCTACTATAAGTAAGATCTACTCAGTCCGAGTAGGTGAGAGATCATCAAGCAATGGAGAAGAGATCTTATCAACCTAAAATTGTTTACCTCATAAATATTTACTTCACCTTTACCTTATGGAGATGAGCCTTCCGCGACTGATTCCCCGAACAAAGAATTTGACCTACGTCCCTCCGCTGTACTAGAGACCGGGATCCACCTAACATAGTGCCACCTGATTGAAATACGCAAGTTAGTTTAACAGAATCTGAGATACGGGTATATGTTAAGGTTTTCACTTACAAGGAGCCTACCACCACTAGCTTAAATGATGGGTTCTCTACCAAAACTGCATGTATCGTGCCACTAGTGCTTTCATTGAAGATTAGATAATGTCCGCAGATCCTGCGCAGAGAAATGAAAAAATGAAAGGAAAAAAAGCAAAAAAAAGGCAGTACTGTAATTGAGATTCATTGCTCACACACTCTGAGCTACTCGGGACACTGTGCTCCACGGCGTGATGCAAACTTTTGCTCCGCGGATGCAACTTTCATGACATTAGTGGGCGCAGCCTCTAGCAACACACAAGGTGGTATTAGTAAGAAATGGTAGCCAATATTTGCGTGGAATCTACTTTCACATGGCCTGTCTTAATTGCTCGTACCGCTTTCTTCTTTTCTTTTGCTTTTTGTGAAGTAGGTAGTGGAAAGCCAGAAAGAAATGTCTGCAAAAACCGCCATACAGAGGAGGGGCAAGGACAGTGACTAAGGTATAGACGGATGTGCGGGGGGGCATTCATGTAAGGGTGGAGGGGTATTAGGTGAACGTTTAAGCAAGGAAGAAATAGGAGCATCAAGTGAGAGAGAGAACAAGTAGTGCAAGGGGAGGAAGAACTGTTATGACATGAGGAGAGGGAACTGGTACGGCAAGGAGAGAGAAGGCTGATGTACCGCAAGCATGTTCTGAACTAGGCTTGTAAGCAAAGACAGCATTGACCATGGTATCGACAGACGTGAAAAAAGAAATTATGTCTCCGGGATTATCCTGTGTCATGAGATATGTCCTGCTAGCATCAGAAAATAGTTCTGCATGTATGTAGTATGATTCTTAAAGTATCGTGACATGTACGTAGTATCGCATACTGTTTACTTTTTTATTTATGATGTAAACCTTTTAGCCGCATGCATGGGTGAAGCCAATTGGCATCCACTACCCAACTGGTTGAAATCTCACTTGACTGAAAGGGAAAACCCTGACCCATAATCACATGTGGCAGAGACGATGTTAATGGCCAGGTGCTAATATATCGCTACAGGTAACGTGAGCGTCCATCCCATATAACAAGAAGGATCAGGAACGGAGGATATTATGACAGAGCTGCACGGATTAATGATAAATATGAAAAACCACAAGAAGCAGAGATTGCGCACGATTTCCATAAAATCATCGGAGGGCTAACTACTAATACTATCGATCCAGGCGTACGGCAGGTCCAATTCCCCAATGGTTTAATCTATTATGTGCCTAGGTTATGCCACGAACTGGGGGCGCTTCGTCAGTTTTACAGCTAGAATGTTTCCGAATGCGACATTCACATGCTACCATACATTCACCAGTGCCCCATCAGTTGCTAATTCCTCGGCCAGGCCTTGTCGATTCAGGGGATACCAGTTTCTCGATTCTAATAGGATGTGATCCAGGAGGAGACAGATCAAGTTCTAACAAGTACAAGTGGGAAGATGCATGATGAGAGATGGACCATTCCATCACCTCATCGCCGCGACGATTCTGCACGCCACCGCTAGAAGCGCATGCCACGAACAAAAAGGTATTGGAGCACTATCTATTCCTCAAATCTGTCATTTTGCCAATCTAGTCAAGGCGAGGACGCTGTGACTGACATATCTCGGACCCGCAAATGACCAACCAGGATGCCATCGGTGACACTGGCATCTGGTGGGGCATCCCGTGCAGGAGCCATGGTATGCATTTAACCTCTGCTTGGACTCCCGCCATGGCCAATATTCAACATTGCATCCTCTTCAGTACCGGAGTAGCCCCTGATAGTAGGGGGTTTCTGGTCCAGGTTCTCTTTCAGTATGGCATCATTACACCAAAATATGGAGTGGGTCATGCAGCACTTGACTAAGAGCAACCTCGCCTGCATCTATTTATTATTTTGAATAAAATTTAGTTCATGGTGACAGGGGTTCACAGGAGTCCCTGTGGAGTATCATCCTGCTTTCACCAGTCACGCCTAGGATATAGCGCATGAGTCGGATAACCACCCACCTCCAGATCATGGTGTACAATCCAGCAACATCGGTGGAATCCAACTGACCAAATCATACTCCTGATATTTGATTGCCGCGCCTAGAGACTGGTTGATAGACAGGTTCAGCTTCGGCCTAGATTGTCGGCAAGCCTGGCAGACCTGCACCTTCCCATTTACTGCTCGACCAAAACAATACATATGGCCTGTCGATGCTCTAGTAATATATTATGATCTCCATTTTCCTTGTTAGTCAGTGGACACTCGAATCTTGCAGGGCTGTGCGCTAACCTGTACTCATAGCCGTGACACCTTGTAACCCAAGCTGTTTCACAACATTCTGACCAGATTGGATAACTTTGGGATTCCCAAGCGCCCGCTATTTTGCCGTGTTATGGTCAGCTTAGGGAACTTTGGCATTCTCAGGCATCAGCTATTGATGATCATTCCCACCTCTTTAGGGAACTTCGGAGTTTCGGAGCACCGGCGGTTGTTGAACATTCTGACAAGGTTGTCGAACTTTGGTATTGCAGAGCGATAGCTGTTGGGGTAAGTTCAGTGCAGCTTCGGGAACTTCGGCATTTTGGGGCGCCAGCTGTTATGGAACATGCTCACTTACTTTTAGTACTTCCGCATTTATGGGAAACAGTTGTTCAGGTATGTTTGGCCTGGCCTAGAGAACTTCGACAATCCCTGGCACCAGCTGTTATGATACATTTTGACTAGCTTTTAGAATGTAGGCACTACCAGGCGCCGGCTGTTGTAGCATGTTCTGACAAGCTTGTGGATCTTTAGCATTCCCAGAGGCAGGCTGTTTGTGACTGTTTAACACTATTGACCTTGGGCCCCTGGCGGCAGCAAGATTGCTGCAACAGCAATGTCTGGAAGGGATGATCGGAGGGGCTCCCAATGCAGGTTCCGGTCCACGTTTCTTCGGAATACTGCCTGTTATGTTCCTTCTACATTCCTTAACTAGTCCAATGATAGCAACTGTACTCTTGCTGTCTCCGGTTCATGTCATTGGTGTCTGCTATCACGAGAGCATCGCCAGATGGGCACAATCCCCTCATGCCACACAAAATGGTACTGCGGTCATAGTTTGGGAAAGTATTAATAATAGTGTAATTGCCGCAGAATATCTAGTCTTGAACAGTTTTTCTCCGTACGGTATAGGGCTGTCTGACAGTATCATCAGGGGTGAAGTTAAGCCTCATGTTATACGAACTGCTGGTGTTGTTTCTGACGCTCGCTGAGGTTATTGCCCCAGCAACTACTACAGTATGTAGAACATGCACGTGCTCAATGGGAACTATATGTCACTTTTGAACATTTTGCATATGGACGTACTGCATAGTATTATTATTGTGAGCTATGTCTTCTCATTAGTGCTGAGGGTTGATATTCTCAGCTTTCTGTATTTGCCTCATGCGGTGCAAGTTGTAGATACGGTTCTTGGTTTGACCTTCCTTGGGTCGCGATCAAGGGAGTTTAAATATCAGTCCCCGATGCACCAGGCATTTTGCAACTGTTTCTGAGTTCTTATCAATTCAAACATCAGATGGCTACAACGCCTGTTGTCTTCTCTGTTACTTGATATGTGAACCTCATATACACCTGAACTCGCAAGCTGGATCTCTTTTATCCCAGTGCACCGCAAGTCTTTTTGGGAAACCAGAGACAGTCTGATATAGAAGACGTCAGGATTGATAGGCTAAACTCAATTTACGATTAGCTGGGTCTCCAATTGTTGTAACGTCTTCATTGTAATTGCTATATTAATTCAGATGGGTGAAAGAGAGCCAGCTCCCTTTACCTCATAATATGCACAACCTTGTCAGAATCTGCAGAGCCGAGTCTGGCAATGCATATGAAATATTCATTTTGGTGCCGGAAATACACCCTTACTAGTACCTGGCGGAAATACCTGCGAAGAGTACAGGTGGGCTTCACCGCTCTCCCTGCGTTGCACACACAGTATAATCGCTCCGCAAATAGTATTCATGCCAAGGTATACACACAATTACTCCACAATGTGCCTGCTCGTGAGAACAAGCCGCCGGACTCTAACTGAGAATGAGATCCCAGTTTGTCTTTATAGCTGCAAGACAGCACTACAGAATAGATTGCTAAAGAATCAGATGGGGAATTACGCAATATGGTCAACACGTTGTTGGCTCTCGGCATATAGTAGTAGTATCCCCACACTTGGGAAACTATTAACAATGGGCAGGGATTTCGTGGAGACTGCAGAAATCTGTGTGACTACCCATGGGCACCATTTGCTAGCATGCACAATTTCAAACCTGTTGTTACGATCCCTAACCGGTGTCAGTTCTTAGCAACTGGTAGACGATACTTCTCTTGTTCTTGCTCGACGATAGTTCTTAGGCTAATGCCTACGATAAGGTGGGAGAGACTCTCGCGTCTCTAGTCCTTATCGCCAATCGTACTCTTTCTTCAACTCGACTCTATATTAGAGTCCTCGTCTCGTAAGTAGGTATTCGTAAAGAGCGTCAAGTTTTTAAATTCGTAAAAGCATAAAGTAATAAGTAAGGAAATAACTTAGAACGAAGCGTGAAGAGCCTATCTACTCGGACTTTTTTTTTTTCCTTTTTTTTTTTTTTTTTTTTTTTTTTTTTTTTTT
>JACCEG010000092.1:0-15094 GCA_014065205.1 Tuber brumale | reverse complement strand
GAGGGTTGATTTCAATCGCCGGGTGTGTAGAGGAGACGGAGGATGGCCTATCTACTCGGACCTAATGTCCTCCTTATATAGTTGCCCTTCACGCCCTTGTGACTCATCCTTCAAGTCACACGCCACATATGACTCACAACTGTGAGTCATACCAAAAACATCATAAACTAGTCATATGACCGAAGTGGTCACATGCGCGAAACCCATGTCCTCTAAATGAGGTCATGTGCGAAATATATCATATTATCATTACCATATCATATGACCAAAGTGGTCATATGTGCGAAATCCAATGACCTCTAGTGAGGTCATGTGCGAAACATAACATACCTATGACTCATAACTATGAGTCATGTGAAAACCTTTCCTTGCTAAGCCACATTCGTGACACCTGTGTCATGGTTCATACAAAGCAAGATATCTATGTCACGGATTTACAATTATTTTTCAAATAACAGTCGCAATTCAGTTGACGTTGGCTATAGCACAATGCATATACTCAAGAACCATCTCCAGTTATTGGATCCATATAGCTGATAATTTCAAGGACTAGAAGGTAAAGTGGAGGATAGAATGAGGGCTTTGCCTTTCTTCTACTGCAATATTTTGGGCTGCATCCTATGCCTTCTACAACACATAGCATACAAGAACTATTTTGTTTCCACAGAGCGACGTGATCGCAATTTCCATGGACAACAAGTTTCTGCGAAAAAGCGCATTGCAAAGGGGTTGCGGGACATTCAAGTCGGGGGCTAATATTATCTACTCCCGTTATACCAAATACGCAGTTCATCGGATGACCGCAAAAACTATCATCTGGCGCAACAGTGGTTCCAATTATTGGGATGTCATATCAGATGCACTCCAGCAACTTCTCGGGTGACAAGACAGCGTGGCCTGTAGATATTATGATTGGAAATGTTCCCTTCACCAACCGTAACGGCCCTGGAATGATGGTGGTTCACCATCTTCTATTATTGCCGATCTCACCCAAGTTCCAGCTGTCATCTTCTGCAGATGAGCACCTGAGGGAAATCGAAGGCAACAAACTACAATGCACATTCAACCTGCTATTCGAGCCCTTACAAGACGCTGGGTGTAGCAGTTTCTCCATGGACAGTGGCAATGTGACATTTCGGAGATTCTGCCACATAGTAGCGTCATGGGTTGCTGACAATATGGCAAACATTGCGCCATATGACGTAAAATGCAACAGCTGTTGCAATTGTGACATACCTGTGAATATGGTAGGAGCCAGCACTTGGGAGAGGTAAAGAGCCAAAGATTATGCCAGATATGACTGCTAGGAGGAAGACATTGTCGATACAGCACAATAGTCCATGTCGGGTGATGTCGACATCACATTTGATACTCTTGGTATATAGCTTTAATATACTAAATTTCGTGGACTGGCCCACGTTTCTACACCATATCTGTATCCGCCTTATTTACTCCATACTATTTATCTTGGACTTAACAAGTAGGTGATGGATTAGGTTCAAAGTTTTCGGAAGAAACATGGATGGCTACAAGTATAGGCTGGCACCTTGAAATCTGTCCTGGTGGACAGTGGATTCTAGATACACAAAAAAGCATACTCTGAGGTTTCACAATGGCAGGGAAGGAAGATTAAGAACTTGAGTAGTTGTCTTTTGAGTGTTCAGACCATGGCGTTGAGATACCCTGATAGTACTCAACAGCAAACTTTCAAATGTTCACTTGCTTGGGTTTGACCATTACTTAATTTCAGTCTGGAGGTGCAATACTGAAGCCAGACAGTGGAGACCATTGATTATATGGAACAATATCTGAATCAGTTTCAGATGACGAAAGATATCTTGCTGGAGTGTAGAATTTCCAAATGCAAAGTTACAGTGATTCAAGACCAGAGTGTGTAGCAATGACGTCAGGGAACGTAAGGACATCAATCACTGGTTAAATCGAAGTAGCGCTGTGTGCAGGAGCAGCAACGGGAGGCTGAGAATGGTCAATCTATGGAATTGACCTATGCAGAGTCTCATTTCCGCATCATTAAGATGCATGTACTGCAGTACTTCTGGCATCATGTGTACTGGTTTGGTAACATCCTACAGTAGTCAAATGAGTGTAAGAAACTGGCACACAAGGTTTAGATTAAAGAAGAAAGGGTCTATGTGAATAAAAATGATGCCGCATGGCCGATGCTCCACAACTATAGCCAAAACAATGCGATCCTAAGAAGTCTTTTGAACGTATTATCACTGCGAAAATCCTGAGTAGATCTCGCGCCTGACACCATGTATCCTTTGGTCAAAACTCCCATTAAGTCTACACAACATTGACAATGCAGGATGCCGAACAGGTGCCTGCCTGATGTCATGTACGTAGGAGATTTTAACCAGCTTGTATGAATCTCAACCACCACATTATGTATCAAATTGTGGAAATATACCGCGTAGAGCCTGCCCAGCAAGCGCCATCTTTTGGAAGATGTGGAAATCCTTCACCACCTTCCTGTTAAATACCTATCTTATCCGGAAATCCCCATTCGAGCATTGCAGAAAAGTGACGATTACGACATATACTGGGCACCAGGTACCATCGCCGAGAGGGTCTACAATAAAGCTGGTCACAAGGATTGGGTTAAGAAAGAGGCTGGTTCAAATGAAATGTAGGGTGCACTAGGAGGCCGCCTACCTGGGAAACCCATCTCACTATTGAAACTCTGTGACTACTGGCCCCAAGATAGAGTCTACCAACTTGCAATTGTGGAGTTGTCCAGTTTAATGAACTCTGGACACACACCAGACTGGCACTATCCTGTGGCAGGCTGGTACCAAGTAAGGTCAGATGGGCCAAGCATTTTTCTAGTGGAAATTGGCACAAGCATAGGCCTCCCCCACTCTTAGGCACATGGAAATCTGAAACCAGCAGTGTACAGACTTCGCAGTAGGATTGCTGTACACAGCCCATCGATCTTCTGGAGAAGCCAACACCCTGCTCGAGCCCCCTGCTGTGGCCCACACACTATTTGGAAAATTTCAAGAGCTGCGGCCTACAACTAACGAGGGACATTAACCAAGTCCAGTTAGTAACACGATAGACGGCGCCACCGTCAGTCCGACTGCAAGCTGTTCGTAGGATATAAGGAAGTGGACCTTTGGCGGCATCTGGGAAGTGGAATGGAAGGAGTCCTTATCTGGCGCATTGAGATTGTAGGCTTCAAGGTCAGGTTGTTTAAAATATGGGCCATAGGTGACAGGATATTGTTGACCAAATACTCGGTGAGGTTGTCCTAGTAGCAGAGGCTACTGAGGATATACCGAATCAACACATAACCCTCTGAGATAAGCTGTAGGTTGATTGGTCCTAGTGATAGGACCCCTCTACAGGGGCTGGCAGACTAAGGAGATCCACGATCAGATTGAGAGACCTAGATAAGGAAGAGACCCTGGAGATGTTGACGTGTGGGGCACATACTTACGCTTGGCACAAGGCAGCCGGGCATGGACCTGATCACTTCATGACTGAACAGACTACTGGAATGATAGTCACCAAGACTTTTGTAATATAATAGTCTGTACAGGGACCTAAGTTGAAGGCCACTGCTTGGTGTAACAAACAGCGCAGTCGTTTCAGTAGCGGAATACAATTCCTTAATGGGCAAATATGGTGATAGGTTTCCATGTCTAATGGTGTCCGCACATAAAAGATTCAAGACGTTTCTGTCGTAAAACAAGAGTGGTATTTCAGTCGCATAATAGTTAGAAGTTGTAACCGCTATGGGTTACTGGTTGAGGATTTTCAGGTATCAGTTGATACTAATAGTGTTTTAAATTTTTTGCAGGAAACCAGGTGTGCCTCTAGCCTAAGAATATAGGTTTTGATACTCGATATGTTTTATGTTTGGTTTTGATTATGGGGTTTGATACTTTATATGTTTTATGTTTAGTTTCGAGTATCGGTTTGATACTCCATATGTTTGATGTTTGGTTTTAAGTATCGGTTTGATACTCTATATGTTTAATGTTTGGCTTCGAGTATTGGTTTGTTACTCTTGGTGATTCATGTTTGGTTTCGAGTATCGCTTTGATACTGTATATGTTTTATATTTGGTTTTAAGTTTTGGTTTGATACTTTATATGTTTATGTTTTGTTTCAAAGCTACTGTTTTGGCGTCTTATATGTTATGAGAATAAGGCTCTCCGTAGCCTAAGAAGTGTATTTAAGAACTACTCTTTATCACATCAAGAAGAGGCAGACTGCGACAGGTAGAGTTTCAATATACTTGGTTAAACAGTTACCCTGTTCAGTTCGCTTCGAGAATCTTTAGTTTGTGATCCACCAAACATCGCGCAGACTTCAGTAGTCGCGATATAGTGAGAAATCTTTGCAACAACCTCAGTCCAAGTCTCCGGACTTTACTTTGCTAGTTACCACTTTTGGTAAGGAACAAAGCTCATTAACCCTACATATACCGCATCTCCCTACAGGCGCTTACGTTTTTTTAACTTCCGCAAGTTATCCAGATAAGAGGTATTTTATGACCAACTAAGGGCAATGGCACTGAGAAAGGGTCTCAACAGCGCACCCGGGATTCCAAAGGACGGTTCATAAATACTCCAGCAAAAGACCAAATGACAAGGGATGCAGCTGCCCAGCAGTTAGCAAGAGATGCAGCTGAACAATCAGCAGGAGAATTATCACAACAACTATTAGAACCACCAACTACTACCCCCAGAGGGTACCCTGAATCCCCAAGAAAGCCTACAGGTACACAGGCACCTCTAGTACCACGAAGCAACGATCCAGATAGCTCTGATAGCGATAAAGGATCAGATGATATAGCTTCCGAAGCAGGTCCAGCAGGGCCAGAAGCGCCAGGACCAGGGGTTCTAAGACCACCAACTCTCAGGCCTAATCCAGCCATTGTGGCTAAACTCAGTATCAAAGTACCTTCACCTAGTAAGTTTACTGGTGAAGGAGATGACCTCAAACCAGAAGCGTTCGTCAGATGGTATAACTCACTACAGTTAAATGTACGTCTAGATGGGTTGCGAACAAGCAAGGGCAGTGGAGGAAACTATTGGATACTCTATACTGAAGGACAAGCTCCAGAAGTTGCTTTCCAAGCAGCCTAGCACTTCTTTGAAGACATGACCAGAGAAGACCTAGTAGGATACCTGTGAGCAAGATTCCAATCTTCGCAACTGAAAGATCATACCTACTTCAAATTACATGAAATTATGCGCATATATAGTGGCAAGATACAGAGAATATAAACCATAGCAACTGATTTACTAATGTACCGATCATGCCTACCTGAAAACACCATAACCGATTATGCCTTCATTCAACAGTTCTTTCAGAGCATGCACCCGAGGCTAGGACATAAAGCAGAATTACAACATTCAGAAAGAGATACCGTTATAGAAGATATACAAAATGCTGAGAGTATATATAGTATCCTAAAAAGCACTAGTGCTCGGGGAAGGAAATGTTCGAAAAACTAGCCAAGGAATTAATTTTCAAGGAAGTAGGACGGAAGGACAAGCGGAAAACTAGCAACAAGGCCCACTTCAAACCTAATGAAGTAAAAGAAAAAGGTCTTTGCTATACCTGCAGAGGTAAAGGACATCTAGCAAGAGACTGTCCCAGCCAAGATAATAACGGCAAAGGCAAGGGCAAGGATAAGTTGAAGAAAGAAGTTACCTCTAACAGAATGGAACAAGAACAACTAGCTGAAGAGGTGGTTGTCAATGCTATGGAAATAGAGGAAGAAGAGAAAGACATTATTACGATGGCCGCTACACTAACAAATGTCAAACACCGCGATGATCGCAAAGGAACCATTTACATCAATGGCAACGAAGCCTGAGTCTTATTTGATACCGGATCAGTAGGAGAAAACATAATTAGCGATGCCTTTGTCACCATGCACGGAATACTTTATCAGCAATTGAAGACTTCAATCACAATACACTTAGCTATGAAAGGATTACAGTCTGAAGGTCATGTAGAATGTTCAGTCACCATATCAGCAGGAATGTTGACGGCACCAGGAACCAGGATATTGGTTGGTAACGTAGTAAAATACGATGCACAAAGAGGAATGCCTTTCCTGGAACAACACCGCGCTCAAATCGAATATGGAAAATCAGCTACTCTGTTTCCAAAGCAGAGTGTCCGAATTGTTTGCACACCTACAAGTGGTACGATCCGAGCAGCTGTAATCAGCACCAAAGATGTCATGAGCCAATACCCAGAAGTATTTCTGGAGGAAATACAGGAAGATAGACTGCGCCTGAGGAAAATCAATCTGAAGACAGATCTGCACCGAGGAAAAGAGCCGTGCTGATTACCCACTTACTCGATAGCGGAACTAGGGGCAACAGACTTGAGTATATGGTGGAGAGAAATCGCGCAAGCACGAATCATTGCATGGCAAGCAGTTTCTTCGGCAGCTCCAATGTTGGCTCAGGAAATGAAAGATAAAAACCACAAGAGACCACTTGTGGACCTGACGGCCAGGAATAAGATAACGATTATGGATGTTGCAACTATTCCTAACCAAACAATGATCCTGAATGCGCTGGGAAGGGCAAGATACCAAAGCAAAATCGATCTTAGTGATGCCTACTTCCCAACAAGAGTGGAACAAGAGGATGTGAGCAAGAACGCTTTCCAAGCACCATTTGGATATTTCGTTAGTAAAGTAATGCTTCAAGGAAATATCAATGCTGCAGGAACGTTGATACGCATTATGGGCGATCGGTTTACCGACTATTGGAGGCACTTCATGTGGGTGGATATAGATGATATATGCATATTTTACAATACAGAGTCAGAGCATTTTAAACACAGATCCCTAATTTGGGACAAGCCAAAAGCAGCTCGATTCTATGCAAGTAGGTAGAAATCTGCATTGTTCACCACCAGTATAGGGGTGTTAGGCTATGTTATCAATGACAAAGTACTCTCACCATGAGTGGAAAAGATAGCGAAATCGATAAATGGACTACGCCACAAACCAAGAAACCGTTACAGGAATTTCTAGGAATGGTTAACTATATCAGTCTGTATTTGCCACACATTGCAACTATTACATCACCCTTAACGAAACTCACCAGAATGACAGAATTTGTATGGACCGCAACCCAAAACCAAGCCTGGGAACATGTTACGCGAAGTGTTTCAAACACTAGGTTATGAAACCATTACAATATGATTCGCCACTTACAATATGGCTAATAACCGATATATCCAACACAGCTGTAAGAGCATGGGTAGGACAATGAGAAACTCCCGAGAATGTCAGACCAGCATCACGTCATAGCAGAAAACTTTCTAATACACAAGTGAAATATGCCACAACCGACAAGGAAGCCCTAGCGGTAGTCCATGCACTGACGGCATTTCATCACATACTTGGTGGAAGCAAGTTTACTATCCTCGCTGATTAACTACCTCTAACGTACCTCTAAATGAGCAGAACACCGGTGAAGAAACAACTACGATGGAGAGGGTTAACTGGGAACTACTCCCCTGAAATAATGTATAAACTAGGGAAAGGGAACTATTTAGCACATGTATCATCCCATCTATATGATGAGAATGATGATTATGCACATACTGCAAACAATCCGACACAAAAAGAAGATTCACCTGCTACCTCACCTGTTTCATCCTTTCTTTCTTGTGAGGAACCTGCTATCGAAAACAAAATGTCATGATTTGAAGTCCTCACAGTTGAGCACATTAGTGCTCATTCAGAAGGTGGAAGCGACTGCAGCCTGGCGCAAGTAAAGATAGATGCAAATAATTACAGAAATGCTGAACCCCTAAATGATTGGTGAGATCATCGAGGTTATACCAGTAGTAGGAGTGAGGAGGAACTTGAACATGCATCAATGCATTGGGCCTTTTGCGATATACCCTTCTGTCCTGACCAGGAGGAATTGAATCCTAAGACTAAGATCTATGCTGGCTCCCCATGCAGCAACCCGCCGGTTACCAAAACCGCCGCTAACACCAATGATGATTACAGTGACCTAGATACCCATTCATCATGCCCCTTCCTCAACATCTGTACCATCAAGGAGCGCATTACCAAAGCATTAGGACATGTCTCTCCCTCTACCAAACATCACGATTCCGAGTTTCTGCAGCATCCCAACAATGAACTCCTCCATGGAGGACCTCTTCCGTACCTGAATAAGATTCCCATAATGGAACCGCCCTCCTTACCTCACGAGAAATGCGAACTCAACAATGTTTATGAAATACCTGATGAGGAAGAGGGGGCAATGGTATTAGAAACAGTGGTGGATAAAAGGGATATCATCCAAGACATGGATGATATGAAAACGCTAGGAGTAAACAGATGATCAAAGAATATAGGGGCGACCCTATCTGCCAACTAGCGAAGGATTCCAACCACGCCTCACGAAACCCAATGATGCAATATTAGAACATACATAATGTTCTACTTCACACCACTACAAGAGATGGAGAAGATTGCCTTTACATTCGAAAGGGTCATGGTGTGAATGGAGACACACTAAGAGAACTGATAATAGGGGAGATACTATAATAAAGGACACCATAGCGTGGATCGAAACCTTCTGTATGCAACGGAATACATCTACTGGCCAGAGATGAGGAAGGACTTTAAAGACTATGTCCAGTGATATGACATATGTCAACTGAATCGAGAAAACAGTACATTACCTACTGGAAACACCCTTTCCTTTCCCTTTCCCTCCAAGAGATGTTCCAGCTACACCAATCGACTTCGTCAGGCCTTGCACTAAGCTGAAAGGATATGATTCAGTATTGGTGGTAGTAGATAGAGCGGTTGGTTTCAGCTGGCTAATACCAACATCAGTAAACCCTACTGCGATTTCGACAGTGGAATTATTCAGTCACCATATCTTCATCACTCACTGGAGGATACGTCGATTGTTAGTGATGCTGACCCACAATTCACCCCCCAGTTTTGGAAACAAACCATGAAAGCATTGGCAGTTGAACACATTATGGTTACGCCTGGTCATCACCAAACCAGTGGCGAAGTGGAAAGCAAGATCCGAGAACTGAAAACAGTTTTCCGGAATGTTGTTAGTACATGCCAGACCAACTGGCTTACCTCCCTCCCTGAAGTAACAGCTTGCGCCAATGCAGGTCACACAGATACCAGAGCAATGTCCCCATACAAAGCCGTGTATGGATGAGAATACCAACTGCTCGGCACCTAAGACGGTAACTCTACCACAGTCCATGCATCTGATAACTACTACAATCGACACCCCGAAATCAGAAATGCGGGATACCAAGCGTTGCAGTTACCTAGAGTAAGGTCAAACCGAATGGCAACTAAGAGGGGGAACCAACACAAACCTGGGGAAATGGGGGAAAGGAACCAGGTTTTTAGAGACCAGTTGGCGACGGAATCTGGCAGATCTCGGAAATTGCAGAAAAGCTGGCAGCGCCCTTTTGCAGTACGCGAATTCGATGAACACACCCAGAACTATACGGTTAGCATGGATGCAAGATTGTCCCACAGAAGGAATGGAGTATTCCATGGTTTGGTAGTCAATCCCGACCACCCTAATGACGATTTACCATTCACGGAACAAGCATTTGCGAAGCTGGCAACCATTCTCATTAACGAAGAACAGGAATTGGAAGTTCAATCAGTCATGAATGACAGTGAACGATATGGAAAGGGATAGCTTTTGGTTAGTAGGAAAGGATACTCCGCAAGTGAGCATAGTTGGGAGCCGGTGGAATGATTAGAACGTGGGATGGATTTAGTTCAGGCATGGTGGACAGATAACATGCCAGGAGATGAGTTTCCCCCGGTATTTTCTGGGTTTATTCTTAGGTGTTATTTTCCTACTAAGCATGGCTTTGAAAGCTATTCCGATGTACCAGTGGTTGATCAAGGATTTTGGGATGCTTATTTAAATTCTGTCTATGATAGTGGGGATTAAAAGATTTTCTTTTATATTTTGAAATAGGGGTTTTATTTTGTTTTTGGGGTGTAACCGGTACAGGTTACTGGTTTAGAATTAGCAGGTATCAGTTGATACTAATTGTATTTTGAATTGGTTTCAGGAAACGAGGTGTGCCTCAAGCCTGAGAATATAGGGTTTGATACCCTATATGATTTATGTTTGGTTGTGAATATAGGGTTTGATACTCTATATGTTTTATGTTTGGTTTCGCGTATTGGTTTGATACTATAGATGTTTTATCTTTGGTTTCGAGTATCGGTTTGATACTATATATCTGTTATATTTGCTTTCGAATATCGCGTTTGATACGCAATTTGTTTTATGTCTGGTTTCGAGTATCGGTTTGCTACTCTATATGTTTTATGTTTGCTTTCGCATATCTGTTTGATACTCTATATGTTTCATGCTTTGTCTCGAGTATCAGTTTGATACTCTATACATTTTATGTTTGGTTTTCAGTATTGGTTTGATACGTTCTATGTTTATGTTTTGTTTCCTGGCTACTGTTTTGGAGTTTTCTATGTTATGAGAATAAGGCTCTCGGTAGCCTAAGAAGTGTATTTTACAACTGCTATTCTTTACGTTCGAGCAGGCAGACTCCGACAGACAGAGTTTCAACATACTTGGTTGCACGGTTACCTTCTTCAGTTCGCTTTGAGAATCTTTCCTTGGAGATCCACCAAACACTTCTGAGCCCTCAGTAGTCGCGATATAGTGAGAAGTCTTTTCAACAACCTCAGTCAATTCCTCCGTACTTTGCTTGGCCGGTTACCACATTCACCAAAGAACAAAGCACGTGAACACTAGGTTAACCCCATATCTCGACAGACTGTTACATAAGTAGTCATCGAATACTTCAACGCAGGATATAATTCTTGCAGTGCCTCCTGAGCTTTACAGACCGCATCAAACAATGGTCAACAGATCATATTATTACAACATATGTTACATTACAAATATTTATTTTCCTTGTTTTGTGGCAATGAGCCTGCCTTAACAGATTGTTGAAAACCAGATTCTGGCCGACATCTCTCCCTTATACGATAGATCGGCTTCTGCCTACCCGCTACCCAATCCTCCATGCCCAACAGAAATGGCTGCTTAACAGTCACTTTTATTTCAAAATGGTCATGGTGATATATCGATGCTGTATCTGATCATAGTACTGCCGCTCGATGAACTATGTAGAGTTGGCACCATGGGAGATATCTCATCTGCGGAGATATTTTGGGCGGGCAAATGAAAGCCTAATTTGGCCTAGCACCATTGCTCAAACTTCAGGCAATAGTACTAAACCAAATGTCCTATTATTGAAGACATGGCTAACATGAAGAAAACATGGACCGCAAGGTACTAGAAGCGGAAAGCATTGATGGATAATGTAGTAGAAACAGTAGAATAGTAATAATCAAGGGAACAACCAATACAGCTGTCATGACAAATGGTGAACAAAAGAAATAGATGAGAGGCCCTGTGGTTGGGGATGTGTGGCTGCCCATTATGGCCAAAGAATACTAGACGGTGTGAGAGACAGATACCGGATAACAATCCCACCCTAGGGAGAAATTAGAAAAAGCATGGAAGGAGGGATTAACACCATGAGGACTGGTGGCGACAGGGGAACAATAATAGTATGTAAAGATGCATACCTGATATTCATTACTTCCAGTTCTACACAGGCAAGGGGAGAAGGTACAGTAACTTCCAGAACTGGGGGAGGTGATAACAGAAAAATGGCATTTGAGAAGATAGGGGATTAGTGGGACATGCAAAGGATGTTATACAGATGTCAAGGTATGCCGAAGACATGAAGGACATCATTCAGACATCGGGGTGTAGCCAAGTCCTACCGGATGCACAGGACATATCGGCCGTTGCAGGGCAGGTCCTGACACCCAGGGTACAGGGAACATAAGTGTTAAATGACCGGCATCAGGATGACAGGCAGGCGCATCAGATGTAGGATCATTCTTTGCATGTCAATATCTTAAGTCTGAAGACAAAATGTCACGATACGAGGCCGACACTGTTGAGCACATTGGTGCATATTGGGAATCCGGAAGGAACCGAAGCCTCGACTACCTATAGCTAGATGCAGACCATTATAGAAATAGTAAACCACGAAAGGATTGGGGAGATCATTGACGCTATACCAGTAGTCAGAGTCAGGAAGAGCTTAAGCTTACATCTATGCATTAGGCGGTATGAAACATACCTTCCAGTCCTGACTATGATGAACTGCAACGTAAAACAGAGACATATGCTGGTACACCATGCAAGATCCCACTGGCCGTTGAAACTGCCCTTAATACTCTTAATGATGGCAGAAATGGAGATACTAAATCACCACACTGCCATTTCAATATTCGAGCCCAGAAGTAGAATGTTACAATAGCATTAGGCTGTGCCACCTCCACTGCCAAATTTGACTAACACAAGGGCCCAGATCATTACCACAATGAGTGCATCGATGGAGGACCCATCACATATCACAACATGATACCAGTTGTCGAACCACCCTGCCTACCTCCTGAAAACCGAGAACTCCACCAAGAGTATGAGATATGGGATGAGGAGGGTGAGGTTACGGTATTACTGATGGTGGTGAATGAAAGGGATATACTTCAAGGAGTGGATAGTATGAAGCATATTTGAAGGGAACGGATGATCAAAGGATATAGGAGCAACCCTGTCTACCAGTTAGGGAAGGATTACAACTACACTTCCCGAAACGGACTGGCATGACATTATTATATTTGTAATGGTCTGCGCTATACTGCCAGAAGAGGCGGAGAAGGTGGCCTATACATTCTGAAAAATCAAGGAGTCAATGGAGAAGCACTAAGAGAACTAATAATATGGGAAGTACATAATAAAAGATACCAGAGTTGTGATTGCAACCGGCGGTACGCAACAGAATACATCTACTGGCTGGAGATACACAAGCATTGCAAGGATTACGTTCAGCAGTGTTACCTATGCTACGGGAATCAAGAACTGATCACATTGCCTACAAGCAACCCCGTTTTGCATCCAATTCTTACCGAGATATTGTCCAGCTATGCTATTGATTTCATGGGCCACTTTACTAAGTTTAGAGGACATGATTGAGTCTTAGTAGCTGTAGATAGAGCAGTTGGTTTCAGCTGGCTGATACTGGCATCAGTAAATGATAGTGAGATATCAAGGCCGCAGTTAATTCAGCATCATATTGGTACACCTCATGGAGTACCTATGTCAATTGTTAGAAATGGTGACCCATGATTTACCTCGTAGTTCTGGCAACAAACTTTGAACACTTTGCGTGTTGAACATATCATGGGTTGGGCGGGCCAACCCCAAAGTAATACCTAGGTGGAAAGAAATATCGATGAATTGAAGACCACATTGAAGAATGTTGTTAATGCACGCATGACCAACTGGTTTACTTTCCTCACAGAAGTGGCTACTTTCTCTGATGCAAGTCTCGCTGCCACTATCGGTATGTCCCCTATAAAGCCGTGTATGGACGAGAATACCAGGAACTCGATACCTGTGAAGGCAACCTTACAATACTAGCCACATCCGATGATTACTACAATTGATCCCAAGAGATCAGAAATCCGCTATACGAAGCATTATGGTTGACCAGAGACAGGTCGAATAGGGTAGTAGCTAAGAGCCGGAATACCCGTAAACTTAGAAATATTCGGAAAAGGATTCTGGTTTTTTGAAAATTAGTTTGTCTCAGAATGGGGTAGAATTTGGGAACTAAAGCCATGCTGGGGATCCCTATATATAGTACTCAAGTTCTATGAACAAACACAAAACCAAACTGTTAGCATGGATGTCAGGATATATAGAAGGAAGAAAGCAGTTTTTTGTTAGTCTGTAGTCAAACCTTAGCACCTTAACAACAATTTGCAGTTCACAGTATGAGCATTTGAGAAACCTGCACCTATACTGATCAATGAACAACTGGAATGAGAAGTGCAATTTCTTAATAACAATAGGGAACAGGATGGCAAGGGAGAATTTTTGGTTGGTGGGAAACGATACCTGGTAAGGAAGAATAGTGGGGAACCAGTAGACTTGTTGGAACATGCAATATATTTGGTTCAGGCATGGTGGACAAATAACATATCAGGAGATGTGTTTCTGGCGTTTTTTTCTAGATTCAATGCTGTGTGTTACTTTGCTACTAAGGATAGCTTGCTGAGCTATTGAGATATACGCGCCATTGATACAAGATTTCTGGATTCTTATTTGAATTCTGATTACAATAAGGAGGATTAAGGATTTTCTTGTTATATGTTTGAACAAGGGTTTTATTTTGTTTTCAATATGTAATCGGTACTGGTTACTGGTTTAGGATTATTGGTTTTATGTTTGGTTCATAGTATCACTTTGATACTATATCTGTTGTATGTCTGATTTCACGTATCGGTTAGACACTCTATATGTTTTATGTTTGGCTTTCTGTATCTAGTTGATACATTATAGGTTTTATGTTTGCTTTCAAGTATCTGTTTGATACTGTTAGGTGGACGCCAAACTCAAGCATATAACTGACGGATGTAGAGCCAAAATGTTCAATGGGGGAATCTGTCAAGGAAGTCTTGTCTCGATAAAATTGGTAAGCTAAAGATGTAAAGTGTATAGCAATATTATCTTTATAAGATCTCTTCTCCGTTGCTTGATGATATCTGTAAAGCTGGGGAGGCATTTCGATATTTGTATCCCGCGTCGGTATATTCAAGGACTACCTCTAACTAGTATGCCCCTAACGTAGCATCCTGCTTTTCGTACGTAAAGGCCTAGAATCTCATAAGTGTGAACACCATTTGACCCTGGAACCTATCACACCATTTAGCAGGCTGTTAGGCGGACGCCAAACTCTAGTATATAACTGAGGGACGTAGGCCCGAAATCTTTGGTTGGAGAATCTGTCGAGGAAGGCTCGTCTCGGTAAAATAAGTAAGGTAAAGATTTAAAGCGTAAAACAATATTATATTGATAAGTTCTCTTCTCCGTTGCTTGATGATGTCTGTAAAGCTCGGGAGGCACTTCGATATTTATATCCCGCGTCTGAGTGTTCGCGGACTACTTCTAACTAC